>JBBYHK010281438.1:0-27694 GCA_038382065.1 Adansonia grandidieri | reverse complement strand
TAAGGAAAATGGTGGAAAGAAAAGCTTTTCTTGCAAATCCAAAGCATCAATATCATGTATCCCAATGAGGAGAACATTATTGTAGTGCCCATAACAAAAAGAAGGGAGATTACTATGAGTATCAAAGTTTTTCTCATTTCCAAGATGAAGTTTTATTATAAGGAAAATGGTGGAAAGAATAGCTTTTCTTGCAAATCCAAAGCATCAAGATCGCATATCCTAATGCGGAGAAATGATTGTAGCACCAATAACAGAAAGAATGGAGATTATTATGAGTATCCAAGTTTTTCTCGTTTCACGGATAAACTTAATTATAAGGAAAATGGTGGAAAGAAAAGCTTTTCTTGCAAATCCAAAGCATCAATATCGTGTATCCCAATGAGGGGAACATGATTGTAGTGCCTATAACAAAAGGAATGGAGATTATTATTAGTATCAAAGTTGGTATCATTTTGCGGATGAACCTTGATTATAAGGAAAATGGTGGAAAGAAAAGCTTTTCTTTTAAATCCAAAGCATCAATATTGTTTATCCCAATGAGGAGAACATGATTATTGTGCCCATAACATTGCGCCCATAACAAAAAGGATGGAGATTATTGCGAGCATTCGAGTTTGTCTCATTTCATCGATGAACATTAATTATATGCAAAATGGTGGAAAGAAAAGCTTTTCTTATAAATCCAAAGCATCAAGATCATGTATCACAAAGTGGAGAATATGATTGTAGTGACCATAACAAAAAGAACAGAGATTATAACATGTATCCAAGCTTGTCTCATTTCACGGAGAAACATTAATTATAGGAAAATGGTGGAAAGAAAAGCTTTTCTAACAAATCCAAATCATCAAGTTCGTGTATCACAATGTGGAGAACATGATTGTAGTGCCAATAACAAAAAGAATGGAGATTATTGCGAGTATCCAAGTTAGTCTCATTTCACTGATGAACATTAATTATAAGGAAAATGACGAAAAGAAAAACTTTTCTTGCAAATCCAAAGCATCAAGATCGCGTATCCCAATATGGAGAACATGATTGTAGTGATAATAGCAAAAAGAATGGAGATTATTACGAGTATCAAAGTTTGTCTCATTTCTCAGATGAACTTTGATTATAAAGAAAATGGTGGAAAGAAAAGCTTTTCCTTTAATTCCAAAGCATCAAGATCACGTATCCCAATGTGGAAAACATGATTGTGGTGCCAATAACAAAAAGAATGAAGATTATTATGAGTATCCATGTTTGTCCCATTTCCCAAATGAACTTTAATTATAAGGAAAATGGTGGAAAGAAAAGCTTTTCTTGCAAATCTAAAGCATCAATATTGTGTATCCCAAAGAGGAGAACATGATTGCAGTGCCCATAACAAAAAGAATAGGGATTATTACGAGTATCCAAGCTTGTCTTGTTTCACGGATGAACTTTGATTTTAGGGAAAATTGTGGAAGGAAAAGCTTTTCTTGCAATTCCAAAGCATCATGATCGTGTATCACAACGTGGAGAAAATGATTATAGTGCCAATAACAAAAAAAATAAAGATTATTACTAGTATCCAGATTTGTCTCATTTCATGGATGAACTTTGATTATAAGGAAAATGGTGGAAAGAAAAGCTTTTCTTGCAAATCTCAAGCATCAATATCATGTATGCCAATGACGAGAACAAGATTGTAGTGCCCATAACAAAAAGAAATGTGATTAGTGTGAGTATCCAGGTTTGTCTACTTTCACGGATGGACTTTGATTATAAGGAAAATGGTGGAAAGAAAAGCTTTTCTTGTGAATCGAAACCATCAAGAATGTGTATCCCAATGTGGAGAACATGATTGTAGTGACAATAACAAAAAGAATGGAGATTATTAAGAGTATCCAAGTTTGTCTCATTTCCTAGATGAACTTTGCTTATAAGGAAAATGGTGGAAAGAAAAGCTTTTCTTGCAAATCCAAAGCATCAAGATCGTGTATCCCAATGTGGAGAACATGATTGTAGTGCCAATAATAAAAGAATGGAGATTATTATGAGTATCCAAGTTTGTCTCATTTGATGGATGAACTTTATTATAAGGATATTGGTGGAAAGACAAGCTTTTCTTGCAAATCCAAAGCATCAATATCATGTATCTGATGCGGAACCCTAAGGCTAAAGAACCCAAAACCCCTTAAACACTCACTTTGACAAGAACATGAACAGGAAGAAATTTGCAACCCTACTGAACCCCCAATCAGTTATATGAATTGAAGCGCATATGATAAGTTTGATTTAAAAACAAGAATAGAATTCGCCATAAGTAATTACCTTGATAAGAATTATATTCTTGATGCAATAGAAGAAGGCAAGCAATCCTTCCTAAGATGGGTAAAAACTCAATCATTTAACAAAATCTGCCTTACAATGTTTGCTGGTGGTATTTGTACCCCTTGAAAAGAAAAAAAGAACAAAAAAACCCTAGAGATATAAATGGCCTTTAACATGGGCCTTCCACCAAAATAACTAAAGCCCAAACCTAACATCTCTAAAATACAACCCATTAAGCCTAAAGGTTTAAATTAAAAGAGCTGAAAGCTAATAAAAGCCCATCTTACCAAAACAAGCCCATAATGAATAAAAAAGAAGCCCACATGCAAAATACAAGTAGTGGGCTGCCAAAAGCTATTCTTCTAACTTAAAATAAATAATTAAACAAGAATTAGAGTCTTCTTGCAAATTCAGCCCCATTTGATTAGATATGATGCCACTGGTCCTCATTGTCTCTTGAGATTCCATGCCATCTACAATTCTACCCATGTAGGATTGAAGTGCTTCTTTGAACTTCTTAACTCTTGATCTTGTTACCGGTCCATTCGGCATTGCTAGCTCATCTTTGGTTCCATTCCTCTTCCAATGCATCGTGGTTGTGCTCACATTAGTATCCCAATGAGGAGAACATCATTGTAGTGCCCATAACAAAAAGAATGGAGATTATTACAAGTATCAAAGTTTGTCTCATTTCCCAAATGAACTTTTATTATAAGGAAAATGGTGGAAAGAAAAGCTTTTCTTACAAATCCAAAGCATCAAGATCGCGTATCCTAATGTGGAGAACATGATTGTAGTGACCATAAAAAAAAAGAATAGAGATTGTTACGTATATCCAAGTTTGTCTCATTTCACAGAGGAGCATTAATTATAAGGAAAATGGTGGAAAGAAAAGCCTTTCCTACAATTCCAAATCATCAAGATCTTGTATCACAATGTGATGAACACAAGTGTCGTGCCAATAACAAAAAGAATGGAGATTATTACGAGTATCCAAGTTTGTCTTGTTTTACGGATGAACATTAATTATAAGGAAATGGTGGAAAGAAAATCTTTTCTTGCATATCCAAAGCATCAAGATCGCGTATCCTAATGTGGAGAACATGATTGTAGTGCCAATAACAAAAAGGATGGAGATTATTATGAGCATCCAATTGTGTCTCGTTTTGCTGATAAACTTTAATTATAAGGAAAATGGTGCAAAGAAAAGCTTTTCCCGCAAATCCAAAGCATTAATATCATGTATCCCAATGAGGAGAACATGATTGTAGTGCCAATAATAAAAAAAATGGTGATTATTATTACTATCCAAGTTTGTCTCCTTTTGCAGATGAAATTTGATTATAAGGAAAATGGTGGAAAGAAAAGCTTTTCTTGCAAATCCAAAGTATCAATATCATGTACCCCAATGAGGAGAACATGATTATAATGCCCATAACAAAAAGAATAGAGATTATTATGAGTATTCGAGTTTATCTCATTTCATGGATGAACATTATTTATAAGGAAAATGGTGGAAAGAAAAGCTTTTCCTGCAACTCTAAAGCATCAATATCATGTATCCCAAAGAGGAGAACATGACTGTAGTGCCCATAACAAAAAGAATAAAGATTATTACTAGCATCCAAGTCTGTTTTATTTTATAGATGAATTTTGATTATAGGGAAATGGTGGAAAGAAAAGCTTTTCTTGCAACTCCAAAGCAACATGATCATGTATCCTAATGTGGAGAACATGATTGTGGTGACAATAACAAAAAGAATGGAGATTATTACGGGTATCAAAGTTTGTCTCATTTCCCAGATGAACTTTCATTATAAGGAAAATAGTAGAAAGAAAGGCTTTTCTTGCAAATCCAAAGCATCAAGATTGCGTATCCCAATTGGAGAACATGATTGTAGTGCCAACAACAAAAAGAATGGAGATTATTATGAGTATCTAAGTTTGTAGGGAAAATGGTGGAAAGAAAAGTTTTTCTTGCAACTCCAAAGCAACATAATCATGTATCGCAATGTGGAGAACATGATTTTAGTGACAATAACAAAAAGAATGGAGATTATTATGGGTATCAAAGTTTGTCTCATTTCTCGAATGAACTTTCATTATAAGGAAAATAGTGGAAAGAAAAGCTTTTCTTGCAAATCTAAAGCATCAAGATCGCGTATCCTAATTGGAGAACATGATTTTAGTGCCAATAATAAAAAGAATGGAGATTATTATGAGTATCTAAGTTTGTCTCGTTTCACCAATGAGCTTTAATTATAAGGAAAATGGTGGAAAGAAAAGCTTTTCTTGCAACATCAAAACATCAAGATCGCATATTCCAATGTGGAGAACATGATTGTGGTGCCAATAACAAAAAGAACATAGATTATTACAAGTATCCAAGTTTATGTCGTTTCACGAATGAACTTTAATTATAAGGAAAATGGCAGAAAGAAAAGCTTTTCTTGCAAATCTAAAGCATCGATATCGTGTATGCCAAAAAGGAGAACATGATTGTAGTGGCCATAACAAAAAGAATAGAGATTATTACGAGTATCCAAGTTTGTCTTATTTCACAGGTGAACATTAATTATAAGGAAAAGGTGGAATGAAAAGCTTTTCTTGCAAATCCAAGTCATCATGATTATGTATCCTAATATGGAGAACATGATTGTAGTGCCAATAACAAAAAGAATGGAAATTATTACAAGTATCCAAGTTTGTCTCATTTCCCGGATGAACTTTGATTATAAGGAAAATGATGGAAAGAAAAGCTTTTCTTGCATTCCAAACCATCATGATCTTGTATCATAATGTGGAGAACATGATTGTAGTTCCAATAATAAAAGGAATGGAGATTATTATGAGTATCTAAGTTTGTCTCGTTTCACGAATGAGCTTTAATTATAAGGAAAATGGTGGAAAGAAAAGCTTTTCTTGCAACACCAAAACATCAAGATCGCATATTCCAATATGGAGAACATGATTGTGGTGCCAATAGCAAAAAGAACATAGATTATTACAAGTATCCAAGTTTGTGTCATTTCACGAATGAACTTTAATTATAAGGAAAATGGCAGAAAGAAAAGCTTTTCTTGCAAATCTAAAGCATCGATATCGTGTATGCCAAAAAGGAGAACATGATTGTAGTGGCCATAACAAAAAGAATAGAGATTATTACGAGTATCCAAGTTTGTCTTATTTCACAGGTGAACATTAATTATAAGGAAAAGGTGGAATGAAAAGCTTTTCTTGCAAATCCAAGTCATCATGATTATGTATCCTAATATGGAGAACATGATTGTAGTGCCAATAACAAAAAGAATGGAAATTATTACAAGTATCCAAGTTTGTCTCATTTCCCGGATGAACTTTGATTATAAGGAAAATGATGGAAAGAAAAGCTTTTCTTGCATTCCAAAGCATCATGATCTTGTATCACAATGTGGAGAACATGATTGTAGTGCCAATAACAAAAGGAATGGAGATTATTATGAGTATCCAAGTTTGTCTCATTTCATGGATAAACTTCAATTATAAGGAAAATGGTGGAAAGAAAAGTTTTTCTTGCAAGTCCAAAGCATCAATATCGTGTCTCCCAATGAGGAGAACATGATTGTACTACCCATAACAAAATAATGGAGATTATTACTTGTATCCAAGTTTGTCTCATTTTAGGGATGAACATGAATTATAGGGAAAATGCTGGAAACAAAAGCTATTCTTGCAAATCCAAGTCATCACGAACATGTATCCCAATGTGGAGAACAGGATTGTTAGGGTACATGATCATGGTGCCAATAACAAAAAGAATGAAGATTATTATGAGTATCCAAGTTTGTCTCATTTGTCGGATAAACTTTGATTATAAGGAAAATGATGGAAAGAAAAGCTTTTCTTGCAAATCCGAAACATCAAGACAGTGCATCCTAATGTGGAGAACATGATTGCCGTGCCCATACCAAAAAGAATGGAGATTATTACATGTATCCAAGTTTGTCTCATTTCATGGATGAAGATTAATTATAAGGAAAATGGTGGAAAGAAAACCTTTTCTTACAAATCTAAAGCATCAATATCGTCTATCTCAAAGAGGAGAACATGACTGCAGCGCCCATTGCAAAAAGAATATAGATTATTATAAGTATCTAGTTTGTCTCATTTCACGGGTGAACTTTGATTATAGGGAAAATGGTGGAAAAAAAAAGCTTTTCTTACAATTCCAAAGCATCATGATCGTGTATCACAATGTGGAGAACATGATTGTTATGCCAATAACAAAAAGAATGGAGATTATTACGAGTATCCAAGTTTATCTCATTTCATGGATGAACTTTGATTATAAGGAAAATGGTGGAAAGAAAAGCTTTTCTTACAAGTCCAAAGCATCAATATCGTGCATCCCAATGAGGGGAACATGATTGTAGTGCCCATAACAAAAATAATGGAGATTACTATGAGTATCCAAGATTGTCTCATTTCCCGGATGAACTTTGATTGTGAGGAAAATGGTGGAAAGAAAAGCTTTTTTTGCAAATCCTAAGAATCAATATCGTGTGTCACAATCAAGAGAACATTATTATAGTGCCCATATCAAAAAGAATGGATATTATTATGAGTATCCAAGTTTGTCTTATTTCACGAATGAACATTAATGCTAAGCAAAATGGTGGAAAGAAAAGCTTTTCTTACAAATTCAAATCATCAAGATCGTGTGTCACAATGTGGAGAACATGATTCTAGTGCCAATAAGAAAAAGAATGGAGATTATTATGGGTATCCAAGTTTGTCTTGTTTCATGGATGAACATTAATTATAGGGAAAATGGCAAAAAGAAAAGCTTTTCTTGCAAATCAAAAGCATCAAGATCATGTATCCCAATACGGAGAACATGATTATGGTGCCAATAACAGAAAGAATGGAGATTATTATTAGAATCCAAGTTTGTCTCATTTCATAGATAAACATTGACTATGAGGAAAATGGTGAAAGCAAAAAGCTTTTCTTGCAAATCCAAAGCATCAATATCGTGTACCCTAATGAGGAGAACATGACTGTAGTGCCCATAACAAAAAGAACGGAGATTATTACAAGTATCCAAGTATCTCATTTCACAGAT
This sequence comes from Adansonia grandidieri, assembly GCA_038382065.1. Classification (NCBI taxonomy): domain Eukaryota; kingdom Viridiplantae; phylum Streptophyta; class Magnoliopsida; order Malvales; family Malvaceae; genus Adansonia; species Adansonia grandidieri. The sequence goes on along the minus strand of JBBYHK010281438.1, from coordinate 20,292 downwards.
GAACTTCGATTATAAAGAAAATGTTGGAAAGAAAAGCTTTTCTTACAAATCCAAAGCAATAATATTATGTATCCCAAAGTGGATAACATGATTGTAGTGCAAAAGCAAAACAAAAATGGAGATTATTATGATTGTTGAAGTTTATCTTATTTCATGGAAAAACATTAATTATAAGGAAAATGGTGGAAAGAAAAGCTTTTCTTGAAAATCCAAAGCATTAAGATCGTGTATCCCAATATGGAGAGCATGATTGTAGTGCCAACAACAAAATGAATGGAGATTATTGCGAGTATCTAAGTTTGTGTCATTTCACAAATAAACTTTGATTATAGGGAAAATGATGGATAGAAAAGCTTTTCCTGTGAATCCAAAGCATCAATATCTTGTATCCTAATAAGGAGAACATGATTGTAGTGCCCATAATAAAAAGAATGGGGATTATTATGAGTATCCAAGTTTGCCTCATTCCATAAATTAATTTTGATTATAAGGAAAATGGTTGAAAGAAAAGCTTTTCCTACAAATCCAGGGAATCAATATCATGTATCCCAATAAGGAGAACATGATTGTAGTGCCTATAACAAAAGGAATAAAGATTTTTACGAGTATCCAAGTTTGTCTTATTTCACGAATGAACTTTGATTAAGAGGAAAATGGTGGAAAGAATAGCTTTTCTTGTAAATCGAAGTCATCTAGATCGTGTATCACAACGTGCAGAACATAATTGTAGTGCCAATAACAAAAAGAATGGAGATAATTACAATTATCCAAGTTTGTCTCATTTCAAAGAAGAACATTAATTGCAAGGAAAGTGGTGGAAAGCAAATCTTTTCTTACAAATCCAAAGCATCAAGTTCGCATATCTCAAATTGGGGAACATGATTGTAGTGCCCATAACAAAAAGAATGGAGATTATTATGAGCATCCAAGTTTATCTCATTTCGCAGATGAACTTTGATTATAAGGAAAACCCTAGAAGGAAAAGCTTTTCTTGCAAATCCAAAGCATCAACATTGTACATCCCAATAAGGAGAACATGATTGTAGTGCCCATAACAAAAAGAATGAAGATTATTACGTTTATCCAAGTTTGTCTCATTTCATGGATGGATATTAGTTATAGGGAAAATGGTGGAAAGAAAAGCTTTTCTTGCAAATCCAAAGCATCAAGATCATGTATCACAGTGTGGAGAAAATTATTGCAGTGACCATAACAAAAAGAATGGAGATTATTATGTGTACCAAAGTTTGTCTCATTCATGGATGAACGATTATAAGGAAAATGGTGGAAAGAAAAGCTTTTCTTGCAAATCCAAATCATCAAGATCGTGTCTCACAATGTGGAAACATGATTTTAGTGCCAATAACAAAAAGAATGGTGATTATTAGGAGTTTCCATGTTTTTCTTGTTTCACAGGTGAACTTTATTATAAGGAAAATGATGAAAAGAAAAGCTTTTGTTCCAAATCCAAAGCATCAAGATCGTGTAACCCAATGTGGAGAAAATGATTGTAGTGCCAATAGTATCCAAGTTTATCTCATTTCACAGATGAACTTTGATTAAAAGGAAAATGTTGGAATGAAAAGCTTTTCATGCAAATCCAAAGCATCAATATCGTGTACCCAATGAGGAGAACATGATTGTAGTGCCCATCACAAAAAGATTGGAGATTGTTACGAGCATCCAGGTTTGTCGTAGTTCACAGATGAACTTTGATTATGAGGAAAATGGTGGAGAGAAATGTTTTTCTTGCAAATCCAAAGCATCAATATCGTGTATCCCAATGTGGATAACATGATTGTAGTGCCAATGGCAAAAAGAACGGAGATTGTTGCGATTATCAAAGTTTGTCTCAATTCTTGAATGAACATTAATTACAAAGAAAATAATGAAAGAAAAGGTTTTCCTGCAAATCGAAATCATTAAGATCATGTTTTACAATATGGAGAACATGATTGTAGTGCCAATAACAAAAAGAATGGAGATAACTATGATTATTGAAGTTTGTCTCATTTGACAAATGAACATTAATTACAAGGAAAATGGAGGAAAGCAAACCTTTTCTGGCAAATCCAAAGCATCAGTATTGTGTATCCCAATATGGAGAACATGATTGTAGAGCCAATAACAAAAAGAATAGAGATTATTATGAGTATCCATATTTGTCCTATTTCTCGGAAGAACTTCGATTATAAGGAAAATGGTGGAAGGAAAAGCTTTTCCTACAAATCCAAAGCATCAATATCGCGTTGCCCAATAAGGAGAACATGACTATAGTGCCCATAACAAAAATAACGGACATTATTATGAGTATCCAAGTTTGTCTCATTTCACGGATGAACATTAATTATAGGGAAAATGATGGAAAGAAAAGCTTTTGTTGCAAATCCAAATCATCAAGATCAAGTATCACATTGTAGAGAACATGATTGTAGTGCCAGTAACAAAAAGAATAGAGATTGTTACGAGTATCCTAGTTTGTCTTATTTCACGGATGAACATTAATTACAAGGAAAATGACAGAAAGAAAAGCTTTTCTTGCAAATCCAAAGCATCTAGATCATGTATCCCAATATGGAGAACATGATTGTCGTGCTAATAACAAAGAAATGGAGATTATGATTAGTATCCAAGTTTGTCTCATTTCGTGGATGAACTTTGATTATAGGGAAAATGGTGGAAAGAAAAGCTTTTCTTGCAAATCCAAAGCATCAAAATCGTGTATCCTAATGAGGAGAACATGATTGTAGTGCCCATAACAAAAAGAATGGAGATTATTATGAGCATTCGAGTATCCAAGTTTGTCCCATTTCACGAATGAACATTAATTATAAGGAAAATAGTGGAAAGAAAAGCTTTTCTTGCAAATCCAAAGCATCAAGATCGTGTATCACAATGTGGAGAACATGATTGTAGTAACCATAAAAACAAGAATGGAGATTATTACGTGTATCCAAATTTGTCTTATTTCACAGATGAACATTAATTATAAGGAAAATGGTGAAAACAAAAGCTTTTCTTGCAAATCCAAATCATCAAAATCGTATGCCACAATGTCGAGAAAATGATTTTAGTGCCATTAACAAAAAGAATGGAGATTATTTTTAGTATCCAAGTTTGTCTCAATTCACAGATGAACTTTAATTATAAGGAAAATGGCGGAATAAAAAGCTTTTCTTGCAAATCGAAAGCATCAATATCGTGTCCCCTAATGAGAAGAACATGATTGCAGTGCCCATAACAAGAAGAATGAAGATTATTACAAGTATCCAAGTTTGTCCCAGTTCACCGATGAACGTTGATTATGAGAAAAATGGTGGCAAATCCAAAGCATCAATATCATGTATCCTAATGTGGATAACATGATTGTAGTGCCAATGGCAAAAAGAATGGAGATTGTTATGATTATAAAAGTTTGTCTCAATTCACGAATGAACATTAATTACAAGGAAAATAATGGAAAGAAAAGGTTTTCCTACAAATCGAAATCATCAAGATCGTGTTTCACAATATGGAGAACATGATTATAGTGCCAATAACAAAAAGAATGGAGATAACTATGATTATCCAAGTTTGTCTCATTTGACAATTAAACATTAATTACAAGGAAAATGGAGGAAAACAAAGCTTTTCTGGCAAATCCAAAGCATCAATATTGTGTATCCTAATATGGAGAACATGATTGTAGAGCCAATAACAAAAAGAGTAGAGATTATTATGAGTATCCATATTTGTCCTATTTCTTGAAAGAACTTCGATTATAAGGAAAATGGTGGAAGGAAAAGCTTTTGCTATAAATCCAAAGCATCAATATCGCGTAGCCCAATGAGGAGAAAATGACTGTAGTGCCCATAACAAAAATGATGGACATTATTATAAGTATCCAAGTTTCTCTTATTTCACGGATGAACATTAATTATAGGGAAAATGATGGAAAGAAAAGCTTTTGTTGCAAATCCATATCATCAAGATCATGTATCACATTGTGGAGAACATGATTATAGTGCCAATAACAAAAAGAATAAAGATTAGAGTATCCAAGTTTGTCTCGTTTCACGGATGAACATTAATTACAAGGAAAATGGCAGAAAAAAAAGCTTTTCTTGTAAATCCAAAGCATCTAGATCATGTATCCCAATGTGGAGAACATGATTGTTGTGCCAATAACAAAAAAAATGGAGATTATTATTAGTATCCAAGTTTGTCTCATTTCGCGGATGAACTTTGATTATAAGAAAAATGGTGGAAAGAAAAGATTTTCTTGCAAATCCAAACGATCAAAATCATGTATCCCAATGAGCAGAACATGATTGTATTACCCATAACAAAAAGAATAAAGATTGTTACGAGTATCCAAGTTTATCTCGTTTCACAGATGAACATTAATTACAGGAAAAATGGCAGAAAGAGAAGCTTTTCTTGCAAATCCATAGCATCTAGATTGTGTATCCTAATGTGGAGAACATGGTTGTAGTGCCAAAACAAAAAGAATGGAGGTTATTATTAGTGTCCAAGTTTGTCTCATTTCACGTATGAACTTTGATTATAAGGAAAATGTTGGAAAGAAAAGCTTTTCTTGCAAATCCAAAGCATCAAAATCATGTATCCCAATAAGAAGAACATGATTATAGTGCCCATAGCAAAAAGAATGGAGATTATTGTGAGTATCTTAGTATCCAAGTTTGTCCTATTTCACGGATGAACATTAATTATAAGGAAAATAGTGGAAAGAAAAGCTTTTCTTGCAAATCCAAAGCATCAAGATCGTGTATCACAATGTGGAGAATATGAGTGTAGTGACCATCAAAAAATGAATGGAGATTATTACGTGTATCCAAGTTTGTCTTATTTCACAGATGAACATTAATTATAAGGAAAATGGTGAAAAAAAAAAAAAGCTTTTCTTGCAAATCCAAATCATTAAAATCATATATCACAATGTGGAGAACATGATTTTAGTGCCATTAACAAAAAGAATAGAGATTATATTTAGTATCCAAGTTTGTCTCAATTCACGGATGAACTTTAATTATCAGGAAAATGGTGGAATAAAAAGCTTTTCTTGCAAATCGAAAGCATCAATATCGTGTCCCCCATGGGAAGAACATGATTGCAGTGCCCATAACAAGAAGAATGGAGATTATTACGAGAATCTAGGTTTGTCACAGTTCACCGATGAACGTTGATTATAAGGAAAATGGTGGAAAGAAATGCTTTTCTTGCAAATCCAAAGCATCAATATCCTGTATCCCAATATGGATAACATGATTGTAGTGCCAATTGCAAAAAGAACAGAGATTGTTATGATTATCGAAGTTTGTCATTTCACGGATGAACATTAATTTTAAGTAAAACGGTGGAAAGAAAAGCTTTTCTTGAAAATCCAAAGCATCAAGATCGTGTATCCCAATGTGGGGAACATGATTGTGGTGCCAACAACAAAAGGAATGGAGATAATTATTGGTATCCAAGTTTGTATCATTTCACAGATGAACTTTGATTATAACAAAAATGATGGAAAGAAAAGCTTTTCTTGCAAATCCAAAGCATTAATATCATGTATCCCAATGAGGATAACATGATTGTAGTGCCCATAACAAAAACAATGGAGATTTTTATGAGTATTCAAGTTTGCCTCATTTCACATATGAATTTTCATTATAAAGAAAATGGTGGAAAGCAAAGTGCAAATCCAAAGCATCAAAATCATGTATCCCAATGAGAAGAACAAGATTGTAGTGCCCATAACATAAAGAATGGAGATTATTATGAGTATCCATGTTTGTCTTGTTTCACGGATGCACATTAATTACAAGCAAAATTGCAGAAAGAAAAGCTTTTCTTACAAATACAAAGCATCTAGATGGTGTATCCCAATGTGGAGAACATGACTGTAGTGCCAATAACAAAATGAATGGAGATTATTACGAGTGTCCAAGTTTGTCTCATTTCACGGATAAACATTAATTATAAGGAATATGGTGGAAAGAAAAGCTTTTCTTGCAAATCCAAAGCATCAAGATCGTGTATCACAATGTGGAAAACATGATTGCAGTGCCAATAACAAAAAGAATGGAGATTATTACGTGTATCCAAGTTTGTCTCTTTTCACGGATGAACGTTAATTATAAGGAAAATGATGGAAAGAAAAGCTTTTCTTCTAAATCCAAAGCATCAAGATCGTGTATCCCAATGTAGAGAACTTGATTGTAGTGCCAAAAACAAAAAGAATGGAGATTATTATTAGTATCCAAAATTGTCTCATTTTGTATATGAACTTTGATTATGGGGAAAATGGTGAAAAGAAAAGCTTGCAAATCCAAATCATCAATATCGTGTACCCCAATGATGAGAACATGATTGTAGTGCCCATAACAAAAAGAACGGAGATTATCACGAGTATCCAAGTTTGTCTCATTTCACGGATGAACTTTAATTATAAGAAAAATGGGGGAAAGAAAAGCTTTTATTGCAAATCAAAGCATCAAGATCATGTATCATAATGTGGTGAATGTGATTGCAGTGCCAGTAACAAAAAGAATTGAGATTATTACAAGTATCCAAGTTTCTCTCATTTCATGGATCAACTTTGATTATAAGGAAAATTATGGAAAGAAAAGCTTTTCTTGCAAATCCAAAGCATCAATATCGTGTATCCCAATGAGAAGAACATGATTATAGTGCCCATGACAAAAAGAGTGGGGATTATTATGAGTATCCAAGTTTGCCTCATTTCAGTGATCAATTTTGATTATAAGGAAAATGGTAGAAAGAAAAGCTTTTCCCGCAAATCCAAGGCACCAATATCGTGTATCCTAATGAGGGGAACATGATTGCAGTGCCCATAACAAAAGGAATGAAGATTATTACGAGTATCCAAGTTTGTCCCATTTTGCGGATGAACTTTAACTATAACAAAATGGTGGAAAGAAAAGCTTTTCTTGGAAATCCAAAGCATCAAGATCGTGTATCACAATGTGGAGAATAGGATTGTAGTGCCAACAACAAAAGGAATGGAGATTATTATGGGCATCCAAGTTTGTCTCATTTCACGGATAAACTTTGACTATAAGAAAAATGATAGAAAGAAAAGCTTTTCTTGCAATCGAAAGCATCAATATTATGTATCCCAATGAGGAGAACATGATTATGGTGCCCCTAACAAAAAGAATGAAGATTTTTACGAGTATCCAAGTTTGTCTCGTTTAACGAAGGAACATTAATTATAAGGAAAATGGTGGAAATAATGTACCCTAACCTTAAGAACAGGATTGTTGTGCCAACAACAAAAAGAATCCAGATTATTGCGAGTATCCAAGATTGCCTCATTTCACTAATGAACATTGATTATAAGGAAAATAGGGGAAAGAAAATCTTTTCTTGCAAATCCAAAGCATCATTTTTGTGCATCCCATTAAAGAGAACATGATTGTAGTGCTCATAAAGGTAATGCCCCGAGTGGGTATCTCTCCAGTGCCCAAAGTGAAACATTCCATTTTCAAAGTAAAATTCAGAGGTCATTTTATTGAAAATCTCTATATTCCCCATCTCTCCGGGGTGTATATGAGATTAAATCTTTTTCATTTAAACGTAGATTTGTATCTCTATAAGATTCATGCATTAAAATAGGTTATATCGAAATAATGATGAGTTAAGACCAAAAGAATCAAAACCGAGATAAGACATAGCTAGTAAGGTACTGATTTCGAGCGTCGCAAAGAGGCTCGTACCTCATATGCGTAACCAACTCCCAAACCAAATGCTTCATCATTGTATTATGTAGACCACGGGATCAATGTTTTGAGTTTTGTAACTTAAAACATAGGTTTTAATCGGTTTTGATCGTGCCTAGCCTGAAATGATCATTGGCGACTCCAAGCATTGGCCATTTTGTGATGGTCATCCGAGACCAATAAGATAAGCGATTCATCTTATGGTCCCCTTCATTGTATTACAAGTCGAGAATTTGTACTTTCTCGTTCTCATCACATCGCGAAGGAAAAGTCTTAATCAAGAAGACATTTCTAAGTTAGAAAATATTTTAAGTCGTATGCACCCATAGATCTGCGCGGATCCACCCTAGGGTATGTTATGATAGCTTAGCAACTTCACTGGGGATGTATAGAGAGTTAGGCCAATAACTAGCCATGTCTTGCTAGGTTCCCTGTTCTTTCAATCTTCGGTTATTATTTAACTATGACCCTTTTTTTTGTTTTATCAAGTAATTTTTTGTTTGATGTGATTGTCAGGATTGTCTTATTTTTGAATAATCATCAGTTTAATAAAATGATAATATGGAGATAAACAAAAAGGTTTGATTGTTTCCCTGTCACACACCACACACTTGCATGTGCATTAATGTCCTGCCAAACTCCATGGTGTGGTTATAACCCAATCATTAGGAGGAAGTGAGCTATCTGCCTTCGTGATTAACCCTCTGCGTAGGCATGGCAATAACTTCCCAGATGTAAATTACCTATGTCTCTCGTGAGTAGCCCTCTACATTTGCATAGGGAAATACATCCAACGGATTGAACCCGTTTTGCCAAAGCGGTGATGGATCTAGGATTGAGGTCCCTCGACTATCCTTACCGGATAAAGGAGCAATTCGGATACCTATTTAGGCATCAACTTAAACCTCATATAGTGAGCCCTACGAGCTAAAGCATGTCAAACCATACCAGAACGCTACTAGAATACCCAAAGAATAGGGTCACTCGAGGAAACATTCCTAACCTTTACTTTTAATTACCATAATTATGTAGGTGACAATGAGTATACAATTGTCACCGCACCTGCATTTTTATCATTTATCAAGGCATGGCACAGTGCCACCCGAATGACAGCTAACTTTTGTATAAATAAGTGACGGTGAACAAAAACCATCATTCACAATGTCTTATACTGTAAGCAGTTATGCTGCCTGAGTCATGGCTTAACGTGCATCTGCACTAGTGGTGATAAACAAATATTACTACCGGTCAGTTATTTTTCCATCAAAATAAGATCTTGCATCACCTCACAAAGGGCAAGTTGCATCCAGACATGTTGATCCATTGCCCGTTTCTTGTCTCACCACCTTTGTCGAGACATGTTATGAATATTTTCCTCTGATGTTCTCAAATTCTTTAAAAAATTTCTTACATTTGTCTCTTATACATTTCACTAACTCGTTTCCTTTTGTTTATGTTTTGGCGCATGCATCATCTCATCATAACCATCATGACTATCATCATTTTTGGACAATTGTTTTGGCTTGGTGTTCAGCATGGGGTCATTTATGGAGCAATAGCTTATCTCAACTATCGAGTCCTTTAAAAATGTCAGAACATGGTCAGAAGGTCGCCAACGTCAAGACAGCAACATCCTAAAGCCTAACCATATCTCAGAAATGCATGAAGAGGTTAAGATCGGTTTTCTTCAGAATGATTGTCAGGAATTGAAACATATTTGGGACAATTAGGATAGCAACACGAAAGAAGCCTTTACTAAAAAGTACAGGGATATAGCTCTATTACTTTGAGTTCAGTTGGATGATGGCTTGTTACGAGCAGTGGCACAGTTCTGGAATCCAGCCTATTGATGTTTCACCTTCAACCAACAAGATTTAGTCTTTACCATTGATGAGTACTCAGGCCTGCTCAACATATAAAGGGCAAAATTAGACCAGATTTATTGCAAGGCGCTAACGCTTCTTCCATTCGAGAAAAGGTTGAGGCAAATTCTTGGAGTCACAGAAGCATGGGTTGACAATCAGAAGCATGGGTTGACAATCACGTCAAAGTAAAAGGGAGTAGTGAATGCATATCTTAGGCCAGCTTGAAAAAGGCAATGGTAAATCTTTTTGATCAAAAGAAAGCTCAAGTTGTCTACACATTGGCAATTTACGAGCTCGTTATATTCCCAAAGACTTTGGGTTATGTAGAGGTAGCAGTCACAGATTTATTTTCTTACCTATGTTGCAACATCAACCCTGCTTCCACCATCATTGCGGAAACCATCCGCGCCCTTAACTTTTATAAAAGAATGGGAACATAAAGGTTTATCAGGTGTGCCCCATTGCTCTAGATATGGCTTTTAGGTCATCTTTGTGTTAGGAAATGGAGGGTCAAGCAAAATTTTTTCTTCAAGATCAGTCCTCTTTCCACAGCATTAGAGGAAGAATGCCATCAAGATAAGATAGAAAAACATTGGGTTGAGGAATTACAAAACGTCAAGGAGGAAAAAATCATGTGGAGAGCCCTATGGGTGTTCCCTTAGTCGATTGTGTACAAATGTGGAGCCACTCTTGGGATTGTAGGGAAATACCAATTATGCTCCACTATTCATATTGCGTCAGTTCCAATGCTAGCAATTCATCTCGTTCTTTAAAGACTTGAGACATTGGGATTTTGAATACAGAGAGCCCAATTATAAAGCGAAAGTCCAGTTAGCTTTCCAAGCTTGGAAGTTGATCCATTGTATGGAAAGATACTGGAGAGGAAGCCCCACCACGCTTGGATACAAAGAATGGAGACTCCACTGTATCAACAATCGATTGCCACCACCCAACTCCAAGATACTTCAAATCCTAATAGAAGAACCACCTTTTGAGATCGAGCTACTTAGGAGGGTGTTCGAGCGAGAAAAGGCATCCTTTGCTTTAGAAATCTCTCGACTTAAGGAGGAAAAGGGACAGCTAAAGATGGGTATCTATCTTAGGAGCGATGAAATGGATCGAGTCGTTAAAGAAAGGGATCACTTCAAAGATGACCTTGAGAGCCTGACCAAGGACTATGTGACATTCTGAAAAGCAAACAAGTCCCGACGCATTGGCAAGACATCAGTCAAATGGGAAGTGAAAGTTGCCACTCTCAATCGCGAGCTGAATTAGCAAAAGGAGGAAGTCAGAACTAGCAAAGAAAAGTTCACAAGGGCACGTGCTCTTACTTCCACCTACCAACAAAGGAATCAAAGACTAGAGGCCCAAATATGAGATGCAAGAGCCACCAAGGTTGAAAATGAAGCCCTCATTCATAGAATCCAGGAGTTAGAACAATCTTTTCAGGATCATCAAGGTCATCTCAATGAACTAACAAGGGCTTCTGAGCAACGCGAACTAGATTGGCAAGTGACAATTGACCAAGCACGTCTGAACTACAGAGAACAACATTAGCACCTCATTAAACAAGTTTAGATGGCTCAACGAGAGATGCTTAATCGTGAGCAATGACTATTGGGTTTTCTTGATCGTGTGATTACATAATCAATCACGTTATATACTTTCAGATGTAATCATGTCATAAAAGAAAAACCCTTTTGTGACTCAATGAATGATGTTATTGATAAAGCTGTTCCAAGAATCAATTGTCTCCATTGCATATGCACATTTAATTTCACCATTTTTCATTATACTTGCATCAATTATTCATTATCTAAACTTGTCATTACATCATAAATGCTCATCAAATAAATACATTTTTTTAAAAAAAGTCTAATACAGGAATTGGGCCATAAAAGTGCAAGGAATTCCAAGGTCAATTAGGAACATGAAACCTTACATTATGCACTGCTACAACACACGATGCTATAAGCAAATCATAGAGAGTGATCACGAAGCTCGTATTGAGTAACTTGAGCTAACGGTTAAGGAATCACAAGACCAGATGCTTCATCAGCAATACAAAATGCGGAATCAAATTGCAAAACTTATGGAACTAATGACCACTTTTGTGAAAGAAAAAGGATAAGCCAGCACTGCTGAAACAAAGAATAATCCTCCCAAAGCTGAAAGTCCCCCTGTCAATAATTCAGAACCTACCCAAGGGAAACTAGACAAGAACAACGGCCCACTCCTACACCTACCACTTAGGCTCCATCGGTCATCTACCTCAATCCCATTGTGGCAGGCCAATTCATTCCTGGCACTCAAGGGATGAATGCAAGAGTTTCATCAGCAGATCTGATAACCTTTAACCATGAGGGACCAGAGAAAACAGAAGGTCAAAAGCCCGCCATGACTGCAGAAGAAGTGAATAAATTCAACTACTGAAAAAACACCTTTAAGCTATCGAAGGGAGTTACAAGTTTGGAGCTGTTAACACGCAATCATTGTTTTTGGTGTCCAACCTTGTCATTCCCCTAAAATTCAAAGTCCCAGAGTTTGAAAAGTTTAATGGAACTGCTGACCCTTCTGTTCATATCTGAATGTACCTATGAAAGATGGTCGAGTATGAAAAAGATGAAAAACTCCTCATCCATTGCTTCCAATACAGCCTCATTGGGGTAGCGGCTCAGTGGTATATCAAGCTAGACAATGTGAAAATCCAATCATAGGTCGATTTAGCTAAGGCCTTTTTGAATCAATACCAGTACGTGTTGGATTAGACGTCGGATCGACTTTCCTTGATGAATTTTGAGAAGAGATCCACTGAAAGCTTTAAGCAATATGCCCAAAGGTGGAGAGAGGAAGCAGCCCTAGTCCAACCTCCCCTTACAAAAAAAGAGATGGCAGTCACTTTCATCCACACCTTACACGCTTTTTATTATGAGAAGCTCATAGGAAATGCCACCAAGAAATTCACAAACTTAGTCCTCTTTGGAGAAATGATTGATGCAGCTATTAAGAGTGGTAGAAGCTAGGGAAATGTTTGGATCAAGTAAGAAGCCTATTGCCAGTAAAAAGAAGGAATGAGAGGCCAATGCCATAAGTTATGCTAGCTCATCCCAACCAAAACATCGTTAAATACTCAACCCTCACTACCCAAGCACGTTGTATTCTCACCCTATCACTATACCCCTCAGCCAATTAATGCCATAACCCACAACCATCCTTTGCAATCCCATCCAACCCACCAGAAAGCTACCCTCCACAAGTTCACCAAAGTACCAATCGAGCAATCAATAATGCACTTGGCAATCGAGGTGTAAATTAACAAAGACAATATTTTGATCCTATCCCTATGACCTATAAGGAGCTCTACCAAATCTTGCTCCAAAATCATTTAGTGGCCCCAATCTATGTCCTAAAAAAGAAGCCACCATACTCATAATGGTACAACCCTAATGCCCACTGTGAATACCATGCTGGGGCAGCAGGGCATGACATTAAGAGCTGCATATCTTTCAAACAAAACATGCAAAATCTAATTACTTCAAAAGCCTTGCAGTTCAAGATGACCCAGGGACCAAATGTTGCAAACAATCTTTTATCAAACTACACTGAGCCAACTACAAACATGATCTAACATTAAGAATAAATATGAAGTAAAGGTGAGCATAAAGGACGTAAGAATGCCAATGCTGTTTGTCTGGTAAGCATTGATTCTGGTTGGGTTTCTCAACGTAATAGAAAAATCGAAAGACAATCCCAACAACTTCTATGACTTCCATATAATTATAGGTCATACCCTACAAACATGTAGGGAGTTTAAGTCCATGGTTCAAAGAATGATGAATGAAGGTTAGATAGAATTCTATCATGAGATCACACCTGTTGCTAATCTATCAATATGATAGGAGATGAAACCATGTAGCCACCTTACGGGAGAAACTGACTCCTTCTTCTTTGTGGCAAGTCAAGTTCCAAGGTTAGTTCTTCGACACCTACACCAAAGTTAGTTGTGGAAGTACCAAACCATTCCTGTATAAGAGCAACAAAGCTGTCCCATGGAAATACAAGAATCAAGTAGTGATGATCAGAGAACTAACTCCCTTAACTGCTACAATGGAACTGTCAGGAGTTAGTCACCTAACATGTAGCGGTAGGTGTTATGCTCCCTTAGCTCAAGAAAAATAGAAGGTTGATGCATCTTTAAGCACTAGTACCACTCAGGCCCAAGCAAAGAATTTTAAGCCTAAAAAAGTCAAGGAAGCAGTGAATGAAAGAGAAGCCACAGAGTTTCTCAAGTTCATCATGCATAATGAATACAGATTGTGGATCAATTAAGCTAACAACCCACCAAGATTTCTATGCTATTTCTACTTCTTAATTCAGAAGTTCGTCGAAATTCATTACTGAAGGTGCTAAATGAAGGATATGTACCCGTAGATGTCTTTGTAGATAAATTGGATCAGTTAGTGAACAACATCATGGCTGATAATTATATCTCATTCACTAATGATAAGATCCCATCTAGAGGTAGGGGCAGTTATAAAGCTCTGCATATCACTACCCATTGTCAAGGATGCATTTTGCCCAAAGTACTTATAGACAATGGGTCGGCCCTTAATGTCATGCCTATGACTACATTAAGCAAACTCCCTATCGATTTCTACATCAAAAGTAGCCGTACCATAGTCCAAGTTTTCGATGGAATGTGTCGCGGAGTAATTGGAAATATCATAATCTAGCTCCAGATAGGCCCATGTACATATGAAGTGGATTTTCAAGTTAGAGATATTAATTCTTCTTACAACTACCTATTCAATAGGCCATGGATACACTTTGTCAAAGCCGTCCAATCCTCTTTCCATCAGAAGTTGAAATTTATGATAAATGACAAAGTAGTCACCATCGGGGCTAAAAAAGAAATGATCGCCACTGCTTTCACTGAGGATATTTACGTAGAGCCTAATACAGATGCACAGCAGTCATCCTACCAATCCTTCGAGTTCGTTAATGCAACATTTATGGGAGAAAGATTGCCAATAGTTGAACCCCACCTGTCAATGAGTACCCACTCAGGTTTAAAAATGATCATTGGCAAAGGTTCCCGTGCTAGAAAAGGGCTTGGCAAAAATCTGCAAGGGATGCCCCGAGCCCTACAAGCACCACTCAAGCCAACAAAAGAGGCTTAGGATTCAAGGCTAATGCGCACTCAAGAAAGTAGCAAAAAAAGAGGATCTGCAATTAGGAGATGACAAAATCATTGAATCAAGAAAAAGAATCAAAGCCGACAATGTTCCTATCTCTCCATGAGATATTCCGTTCAGGAGGACGAGTCGATCCAAACTAACCAAAAGAGCAAAAGGCAAAAGATGTCTTGGTCATCTTGAACAAAGCACTTAACAACCTCTATCTCTAAGATACCAAGCTATAAAAGTCATGTTCTTCCACTAAAACCTAATTTTGATGATAGGGTTATGACAAAAGCCCCTGCACTTTTCCTATCCCTTTCATGTAACGTCAAAAAATGAAAACCTACCTGCCCTTACCTAAGGGCAGATAGGTGTTCGATGTAAGAGGCATTTTTTTTATCAAACATTATCAATGAAATGACTTTTGCACATATCATTCCATATTATGTATCATTTTTCAACCTTTTTGTCTCCATTACTCTTTTGCCTTCATTTTTATCCAAATCCCTTAGTTGTGTGTGTGCCTTTTGCAATGTTTATTTCTTTGCCCTTTCAAGTGTCCTGACGATAATGACATGGATGTGTTTGATGGGTCTTTGAAGATCAATTTTGAGCAGTCAATTTGTAGTAGTGTAGTCGATCTTAAAGAAGATTTCAAAGAAAGCTCCATACCCCCAAACCTCTTATGATTAGTTGAGCAAGAGGAGAAGTAGATCACACCCCATAAAAACCCAATGAAAGTAATAAATCTGGGCACTCAGGAGGATCGAAAGAAGGTTAAAATCGAAACCTCAATAAAGTTGACAACTAGGACCAAGCTAATAGACCTACGCCAAAAATATCGAGATGTATTTGCTTGGTCATGTCAAGACATGCCAAGATTAGACACTGATATAGTGGTCTATAAGCTTCCCATCAAGCCTGGATGTAAACCAATCCAGCAAAAGTTAAAGAGGATGAAGTCGAAAATACTCCTCAAAATTAAAGAGGAAGTCAAGAAACAGTTTGATGCAGGGTTTATTAGAGTAGCCAAATATCCAGAATAGGTTGCCAATATAGTCCCAGTCCTAAAGAAAGATGGCAAAGTATGAATGTGTGTTGATTATTGGGATTTGAATCAAGCTAGTCCCAAGGATAACTTCCCACTACCCCATATCGACACTTTGGTAGACAACACGGCTAAGAACTCTTTGTTTTCCTTCATGGATGGATTCTCAAGCTACAACTAGATCAAAATGGCACCTGCAGACATGGAAAAAATAACTTTTGTAACCATATGGGGGACATTTTGCTATAATGTCATGCCCTTCAAACTAAAAAATGCTAGGGTAACCTATCAATGAGCCAAGTAGCCCTATTCCATGACATAATGCACAAAAAAATTGAAGTCTACATTGATATGTTGCCAAGTCAACGAAAGAGGATGGGCAGACCTTTAGAAACTTTTGGAACGGCTATGAAAATTTCAACTCAAATTGAATCCTGCCAAGCGTACCTCCAGAGTTACTTTGGGTAAGCTTCTAGGCTTTATAGTCAATGAAAAAGGGATTGAAGTTGACCCAGACAAAGTCAAATCCATTCAGGTGTGACCACTTTAAACCCAAAAAGAAGTGAGAAGTTTTTTAGGGAGATTGAACTACATCACTAGATTTATATCCTAGCTCACTAACAAATGCGACCCCATCTTTCAGATTTTTCGCAAACAAAATCCATGAAAGTGGAATGAGGTATGTCAAGAAGCCTTTAATAAAGTCAAACATTATCTATCAAGCCTGCCAGTGTTGGTATTACTGATGCTCGGTCGACCTTTAATCCTTTACTTAGCAGTCTTCGATAAGTCTATGGGTTATATATAAGGGCAGCATGATGAGTCAGGAAAGAAGGAAAATGCAATCTACTACTTAAGCAAAAAGTTCACAGAATGCGAGTGCAATTCTCTGTAATCGAAAAGTTATGCTATGGTTTAGTGTGGACAGCCAAGAGACTCAGTCAGTACATATTGTATCACACCACATGGTTGATTACAAGGCTTGATCCTATCAAGTATCTATGCAAAACCCCTACACTATCAGGAAGGCTAGCTAGATGGCAAGTCCTGCTTTCTAAATATGACATTGCCTATGTCAGTCAAAAGGCCATCAAGGGCAGTGTGATAGCTAACTTTTTGGTAAGTCGAGCAGCAGATGACTATGAACCGTTAAGTTTTTACTTCCCAGATGAAGATCTAATGTGTATTTCTGAAGACGAAGACACCTCTAACCAAGATCAATCTTGAAAGATGTATTTTGATGGAGCATCAAATGCTCTAGGACATAGAATTGGGGCAATATTGATGTCACTTGATGGGAGTCATTATCCGTTCATAGCAAGGCTAAATTTTGACTACATTAATAATATCACAGAATATGAACCTTGTGTCATGGGGCTTCAAGTAGCCATTGAGAGGAACGTCAAGGTATTACAGGTGTTCGGTGATTCAGCCCTAGTCATCTACCAATTGAGAGGAGAATGGCAAACTCATAATGCCAAGCTGATACAGTATGGGAAGCTGATAGCAGAGCTTAAAGAAAAATTTGATGATATTAGTTTTTAACACTTACCTCAAGAAGAGAACCAAATAGTGGATGTTTTGGCTACCTTGTCATCCATGTTTAAAGTCAACCAAGAGTCAGACATTACTCCCATCCAGATGAGCATCTACATAACTTTGGTTCATTCCATAGTGTCGAAAAAGAGAAGGATGGCCTACCATGGTCTTATGACATCTTTCATTACAACAAGGATCAGCAATATCCTAAACATGCAACCAAGACTGATAAAAGGATTATTAGAAGGCTGGCTATGGGATTTGCTCTCGATGGAAAAATCTTATACAAAAGAAGTCAGGATCAAGTATTGCTCAGATGTGTTGACATTCCTGAAGCCAAAAAGATCCTAAAAGAAGTTCATGAAGGGATTTATGGTAGACATGCTAATAGACATCAGATGGCCAAGCAAATCATGAGAGTAGGTTATTACTGGTTGACCCTTGAGAGAGACTGCATCAATTATGCCCGAAAATGCCATAAGTGTCAAATCTATGCTGACAAGTTCCATATCCCTACAGCACCACTTCACGTCATGATGGCCCTATGGCCTTTTTCTGTGTAGGCCATGGACGTGATCGGGCCAATCACCCCTAAAGCTTCCAATAGGCATTGTTTTATCTTGGTAGTAATCAACTATTTCACCAAATAGGTGGAGGCTGCCTCGTATGCTAATGTCACTAGATCGACCATCTGTAAGTTTGTCAAGTGGGACATCATCTGTAAATATAGCCTCCCAAACTAAATCATCATAGACAACATAAGCAACGTAAATAATAAAATGATGCAAGAAGTCTACTCATAGTTCAAGATCTAGCATTATAATTCTATCCCTTATCACCCAAAGATCAATGGGGCAGTCAAGGCAGCCAACAAAAACATCAAAAGAATAATTGAAAAAATGGTCGAGACTTACAAAGACTGGCATAAGAAGCTGTTCTTTGCACTTCATGCCTATCACAGTTTGCACTTCCACGGCTCTTGTCTACGGGATGGAAGCTGTATTGCCTATCGAAGTCGAGATCCGTTCTCTCAGAGTCTTAATGGAAACCAAACTTGAAGAATCTAAATGAGTCAAAAATAGATACAACCAGTTTAACCTTATCAAGGAAAAAAGCATGAAAGCCATCTGCCATGGTCCAATGTATCAAAGACGCATGATCCGAGCCCACAACAAAAAAATGCACCCATGACAATTTCACCTAGGTGAATTGGTATTGAAGAAGATCCTCCCAATTCATAAAGATGCACAGGGCAACGAATTGATAATTTTTTAGATGCATCTGGGTTTCTTAATTAAACAAGATTTTTTTGGCATATTCATAGACGTCTGAGAAAGAGAAAAAAATTAATTATAGTTGAAAGACATGGTTAGAGTATCCCTTCAAAAAGGTGAGGTTGGAGTATCGCCGTGGATGATAAATAATTTTGACAAAGGAGGATTTTTTAATCTTGACAATTTTGAAAAGTGGGGTTGGAGTATCCCTTCGAAAAGGTGGGGTTGGAGTATCCCCAAAAGTGATACGTTTGACACTCTTTAAAGAAGTCAAGTTGGAAAACTTAAGTTAGCAAAACCTTATGATTTAAGGAATGTTTGAGCCTTTCAATAACTTTTGGAAAAAGAAATTATTGTGAATGGGGATGGTAAAGATGAAAAATATGTTTGTGCCTAGATATGAGCCTATAGGAGGTCAAAGCATGTTCTCAAGTTTGATCAGGTTGATACGGAGACATTTGAATGCCTTGAGATGAAACTCAGGAAAAACAACTCAATTTTGACCATAACCAAAAATAAGGGATAACATCGCGCTATCCTGCTTCCTGAATTTATTCTAAATTGGTTAGAAGGTTTTTAGAGGGTGAAAAAGATACCGTTAGAAAGGTAACTCGACGAAGGTCAATCTAAAAATGTTCCCAATATCCCAAAAAGTCACTTTCCTAGAAAATGAATTTTCAAGTTCCAATTGAACATGCTACTGGCAGAGCATATGAGGGACAAGGTGTGTCAAAATTTTAAAAATGACCCCGGACTCATTTTGTATCAAAAAATTGCAAGCGATACCTTTCTGAAAAGGGAATTTCATGAACGTTTTAGGACAATTGCTCAAAAAATTTGGAAAAATCATTTAGTGGGCCTGAACGGCCCAACCACAATACATGTTCAGATTCCAAAGGTTTCGAACAGTTTAGACTTGAAAAATCATAACTCTCTCATCTAGAATGATCCACGGGTGAAGAAGACATCATTTTAAAGATAATTAGACATGCTTTGATAGAAAAATATCAAAAAATTCATGAAAAATTGTTTAGGATTTTAAAGTAATTTTTCAAGTTACAGCAGTTGTGCTACTAGCAAAGGACAAAGCAAAGTAGGGGATATTTCTTATTTTCTATATGTTTACGGGTCCAAACTCGAGTAATTGACATTTGAACATCTATGACTGAAGGGAAAGAGTGGCATGAGCAACTCAATCTCATTTGCACAGCCCCGGAGTAGTTTGGGATGATGAAACAGCCCATTGATCATACCACTCAAGGTTTTAACTCAAAAAAAAGGCACAAACATTTAAGGAATAATTGTAAGACCATTTTCATTTCAAAATAAAAAAATTTGAGCTCATTTAACCAAGATTCCAAATCTGGAAAACTTAATTTTCCCCAAGATATTTGCTAGCTTTAAGGAAAATGCTAAGTCCATGCTAATCCTCATTGGCTGAGGTTAACATGCTTGGCTTGGGGGTTTTTGAAAATCAGTTTTTTGACAGCCATCAAACATGCATTTTGACAAGGATAAGACAACAAACATACAAGGGGATGGCACATAACATAAATGGGGATGCCAATTTTACTAAGGCCTAGACAAAGAAAGTGTTATGCACTTTGACAAGAAAATGTTATGGATGCTAAAAATGACAATGATTCATGCAAG
>JBBYHK010281110.1:49412-101447 GCA_038382065.1 Adansonia grandidieri | reverse complement strand
ATTTAAGAGAAAGATTTAGGTTTGTAAGAAAAAAAGTGATCAAGGTTGAACAAGGGCCTGACCAAAACCATGTAGAACCAAGAGTGAATATAGTAATCAATGGGAAAAGTTGGTCAAAAGAAGCATTAGTAAAGTTAGAACACTGATGATTAAGTTCTGGCAAGCTTTTGTGAGAGCTGTAATAGTCTCAAACATCAAAGATCAAAGCGAAGAAAACATTGGGCCATCTTGCTACCGCTATGATCATAGGCACGATTTGCAACACTGCCATTGTTCTTAGAAATGCTCTAAAAGATGATGGATCAGTTTGAGAGTGAGTTCTAGGAAGAGTTAGAGGAACACATCAGTTTGTCTATTAATGCCATAGATGAAAAGAGACTACTAGCAACTAAATCTCAAGTTTTCTGTCTCTTATGAGCATGGAAAAGAGAGTTGATAAAAGTTTCAAGTAATATACTTCAAGATGGATGGAAGAAGCTACCTAGATTCATTTTTATTGACAAAAAAAAGATAACTATCAGATTCATTGACACATTACAAGCCTTTTATTATGAAAAGGCAATGAGAAGCTTCTTAAGGAGCTTTACGAACGTAGTCATATGCTATGGAATGATCGATGCGGTTATGAAAAATGAATTGGGTAGGAGAAATATCTATAAAGGCAAAAGGAAAGGAAAAAAAAGGTTAGTCAACAATTGAAATTTGGCACTGAAACCAGTCTATCTCAAACCAGTGTTGAGTTAGATCTAAGTAGAATAGCTATTGAAGAGAACTATAGGACTGTAAAAAATCAAAGAAAAGGTTAGAATGCCAATAAATTCGGTTTGGCAAATCTTGGTGTAAGCTAAATTGGTTAATGTAACAAAAAAACCAGAGGAAAGAATTGATGATTTCTATGATTTCCTTATTGTTTATGGCCACACTTTTCAAACATGCAAAAAGTTTCGCGCTATGGTTTAAAAGATGATGAACGAGGGTAGTATCAAATTCTATGATGAAAAAGTGAACCTTGCATATCAAGTCTGGAAAATGCAATACCTTTGTCAGCACTATGGAAAAGGAAGAGAGCAATCCTCCTTATGGGGTTAGAAGGCCATTAATTTTGTGCAATAGCTGACTAAGAGTTAAAACTACCGTTGTTCAGCCCATGCCAAAGATGATCATTCAACTTCATCTTCTTTCCCTTATAAAGATAATAAAATGGTTCTTGGAACTATAAAAGGAAAAAAAAACCTTAATCATTGGAGAATCTAGTCAGCAAGTAGTAAACATTGACCTTTAAGGGGTTAATCATTTAACTTAGAGTGCCAAATGTTATGGCCCAGTAGCATCAAAAGGTCAAACTCAACAACCACTAAATTTGCAACCAAAGACTTAAAGTTGTCGACTATCAAAAAGTTGATGAGTGAGGAAAAAGCCACGAAATCCTTAAGTTTTTCAAGCACAGTGAAAATAGCATCGTCGATTAGTTGAACAAGCAACCAACTAAGATATCTATGTTATCACTGCTGTTGAATTCTAAAGCTCATAGGAATGCCCTTTTCAAGGTTTTGAATAAGGCCTATGTCCTTACTGACATCTCTATAGGTCTATTGGATTGCTTGGTGAGCAACATCACTGTCGATAATTACATATCTTTCAACGATGATAAAATCCCACATGGAGGAAGAGGAAACTACAAAACCCTTCACATCAGCACATACTGTAAAACAACCACATTGCCTAAAGTACACATTGATACAGGTTGGCTCTAAATGTATTGCTTATGTCATGCTTGAACAAACTCCCTATTGATGCATCTCGTATCTAGAATAGTCATACTGTTGTGTGAGCATTCAATTAAACTTGCAAAAACATTGTGGGAAACATCACCATTCCACTCCAATTTGGCCTATGTACTTATAAAGTTGACTTCCATGTGATGGACATTGCTCTATTGTATAACTGTCTATGGGGAAGGCCTTGGATTCATTTTGCAAGGGTAGTACCATTATATTTGCATTAAAAGTTGAAATTCATAATTGAGAACAAAGTTGTTAGTATCAGAGGAGAAGAAGATACCATTGCAGCTACCTCAACTGATGCCCTATATGTTAAACCTAATGAAGATATCCTAGAATCTTTTTTCCAAACCTTTGAGTTTGTCATGCTACTTATGCCAAAGTAAGGTTGCCAATAGTTGAACCTCGTTTATTAAAGAGCACTCATATGGGTCTAAAGTTAGCTATCAGCAAAGGCGCCTAGGCCAAAAAAGGACTTGGAAAACACCTCCAAAGAATTGCCAAAGCCTTGAAAGTTATCAACCAGATCGATAAAAGAGGATTGGGATTCAAGTGCAGTGCACAGTAGAAAAGAAAACAAGCTCAAAAGTATTATAAGAAAATGATGGTTCATCTGTTAGGACAAGACTGAGGTATGAAACAATGGTATTTCTACCACTTCGAGAAAGTTTTTCCCCAAGAGAAGATATAAATATTGGCTTTGCTAAAGTTATGCCCATATTTAACAAGGCGTTTAGGGATCCCTCTATCAATGCAATTAATAAGCCAAAGATGTCAATGCCAAGCCTAGAGATGGGTCTGTGCCATTTTGGATTTCTTCCAAGTGTTTGGATTGAAACTGAGAATCTTGTACTATTCAAGTTTGTTTCAAAGTAATGCTATGAACTAAACCTACATGTTTTTGCCCAAAAGCATTGTCGGATCCTTTGTATGGGTATCTTTTATTAAGTATTATCAATGAAAACGATTAAGCATTATGAATTTCATCCTTTGTGTTCATTAGTTTTTGTCAACTTTTAGACCTTTCTCTACATATTTTTCTACCTATATTGTTCTTTTTCCATATATACAAGTGCCCTGATGAAGGTGACAATTTTGAGCAACCAATTTGCGTCGATGAGGTCAACTTTAAAAAGAATCTTGAAGAGAACCCATACCTTCACACTTGCTGAGAGTAATTGAATAGGAAGAAAAACAAGTATTATCTCATGAAAAACCCACTGAAACCATAAATGTTGGATAGAATAAGACTAAAAAGAAGTTAAAATTGAAATCTCTAAAAAGCCATCAACTCAAGCTGAACTAATAAGTCTCTACCAAGAATATAGGGATGTGATTGCCTGGTCCTACCAGGACATACCTGTATTAGACACCAATATTATGGTCCATAAACTTCCCCTCAAACCTGAGTGTAAGCCCATACAACAAAAGCTTAGAAGGATAAAATTCGAAATGCTTACAAAGATAAAAAAAGTGAAAAAGCAATTTAAAGCAGGATTTCTTGAAATAGCCAAATATCCTGAGTGGGTAGCATATAATCTAAGTTCCTAAAAAGAATGGTAAAGTGCGGATATGTTCACACTACATAGACTTAAATTAAGCCAAACCAAAAGATAATTTCCCTTGAACTCAAAAGGAAGTAAGGAGTTTCTTAGGAAGGTTGAACTACATAGCCCGATTCATATCATTACTAACTAACAAATGTGAACTGATCTTTTGGATACTTTAAAACAAAATTTTGGAGAGTGGAATAAAAAGTGCCGAAAAGCTTTTGATATGGTTAAACAATACCAATGGAATCCATCGATACTTGTGCCATCAATGCTCAATCAACCTTTGATATTTTATATATTATTTTTAATGAGTCAATAGGTTATGTATTAGGTGAACACAATGAGTTAGGTTGGAAGGAATAGGCTATCTACTACCTGAGAAAAAAGTTCACAGAATATGAAAATAATTATTCATTTGTCAAGAAGATATGTTGTGCTCTAACTTGGATGACCCAGAGGTTAAAACAGTACATGTTGTACCATACTATGTGGCTAAACACTAAATTTGATTTTATGCAAAGCTCCAGCCTTGTCAGGGAGGCTAGCCAGGTGGCAAGTCCTACTTTCTAAGTGTGACATTGTGTATGTGAACTAGAAAGCCATCAAGGGTAATGAAATAATGGAGTTTTTAGCAAGTCGAGCAATAGATGACTACTAGCCTTTTAGACTTTGATTTTCTTAATGAAGATTTGATGTGTATATCCAA
Source organism: Adansonia grandidieri (assembly GCA_038382065.1). NCBI lineage: Eukaryota > Viridiplantae > Streptophyta > Magnoliopsida > Malvales > Malvaceae > Adansonia > Adansonia grandidieri. The sequence continues at coordinate 97,407 of JBBYHK010281110.1, read as the reverse complement.
GGTAGAGAACACAGTTGGGTGTGGTTCATCCTAAAAAATGTACTTTGATAAAACTTCCAATGCATTAGGGCATTAAATTAGGGTAATTTTTATCTCACCTGATGGAAACCACTACACTTTCACTATAAGGTTGAACTTTGATTGCACCAACAATATAGCTGAATATGAGGCTTGCATCATAGGACTCTAAGTAGCCATTAGAATGGGCATTTGAACATTGCAAGTATTTGAAGATTCAGCCTTTGTTATTTACCAACTAAAGGGAGAATGGCAAATGATTGATGCCAAGCTGATCCATTATTAGAATCTGAACTTGAAACTTAGAAAAGAGTTTGATGATATTAGCTTTCAACATCTACCTTGAGAAAAGAACCATTGCTGATGCCTTGGTCATCGTGTCATTTATCTTCAAAGTTAATTAATAATCAAACATTACTCCTATCCAAATGACTATTTATATAGCCTTGGCACACTGTTAAAATGTTAAGGAAGAGAAGGACAACTTGCCATGGTATCATGACATCCTTCAACATATCAAGGACCAGCAATACCTAAAAGATGCCACTAAAACTGACAAGAGAACTATCCAATGGATAACTATAAGCTTTGTTTTGGATTGCGAAATTTTGTAGAAGAAAAGTTAGGGTCAGAAACTATTCTTGTGTATAGATGCCTCCAAAGCCAAAAGAATTCTCAAAGAAATCCATGAAAGAGTTTACGATGTGCATTCTAATGGACATCGAATGGCAAAAAAGTCATGCTATTAAGCTATTATTGGTTGACCATTAAAAAAGATTGCATCGACTATGCTTGAAAGTGCCATAAATGCTAAATCTATGTAGACAAAATCCATTTCCCATCAAAACCTCTACATGTTATGATATCTTTATGGCCTTTTTCTATATAGGGCATGGACATGATCGGTCTAGTTATCCCTAAGGCTTCTAACAAACACTGCTTCAATTTGGTTGCTATCGATTATTTAACCGAGTGTGTAAAGGCAGTTTCTTACACCAGTGTCACCAAATCCATTGTATGCAAATTTGTGAAGCGGGATACCATTTATAAATATGGTCTTCCTAAGCAAATCATTAATGATAATGCACATAATCTAAAAATACAAAATGATGCAAGCAATCTACTCTTAATTTAAGATTCAACATCGAAACTCTATCCTATATCATCTAAAAATGAATGGGGCAATTGAGGCAGCCAACAAGAATATCAATAAGATAGTTGAAAAGATGGCTGAGACATACAAAGATTGGCATGGAAAGTTACATTTTGCTTTACATGCTTACTGCACGGCAGTATGAACTTCCACAGGTGCTACCACATTCTTCTTGACCTATGGCATGGAAACTCTTACCTATCGAGATTAAAATCTCTTCATTCAGAGTTTCGATGGAATCACAACGTGAAAAGGTCAAATGGGTCAAAAATTGATATGAGCAGCTCAATATCATCAAAGAGAAAAGAATCAAAGCCATCTATCATAGGCAGATGTATCAAAAGTGCATGATGAGAGCCCATGATAAAAAGGTACATCCTTGTCAGTTCCAAGAAGGTGAATATGTATCCAACAAATTCTCCCAATCCATTAAAATGCTTGAAAAAAATAGACCTTAAATTGGGAAGGGCCGTACGTAGTGAAACATATATTTTTCAAAGGAGCCCTCATCTTAACCGAGATGGATGGCAACTACCTACCCAATCTTATGAACTCTGAATCTATCAAGAAATACTATGCCTAAATAGACTTTGTGATGAAAACCTAAAAAAGCATCTATTTCTCCTTTTCCTTCTATTTTTAAAAATAAAAAAAAAAACAAAAAAAAAAAAGAACCTACTTAAGTTGAAAATCCAAGAGGGCTGTTTAAATGACTAGACCCTTTTACTCTAACTAAGTCACACCTAAACCATCATAAGCCTAAGAACCAATTTATCCTACATTCACAGCCCCACCAAATTTTATCCTTACTTACACCTAAAAAATGGAAACTATCTAACGTTGAGCCCTTCATCCCACCATGGGGCAATCTAAAAGATCTTCTTGTGAGTTGACTAACTCCAAAAAGGTTAATTGCTTGAGAAAAGTTTCTAAGGACAATGGAAGACTCATGCCACCAACATCAGGGGCTAACTGGCCAAGAACACTACTATTAACTCTTTTGTATCTTAAAAATCCTTTATGATCCCATAGTTTAGCGTAACTTGTACCCTCTTTCTTTGAATAAAATACAATTACTTGATTTATTGCAAAATTTTTTTGTAACCCTGCATTCCATGTTGCATCATGTTTATCATTTAATTAATAATGCTTGATGAATGAACAAAATTGACGACAGGATTTCCTAGCATTACTTAGAAAGATAAAACTTTATAGAAATTTTTGTTTCATGTCTAAAGACTAAGAATAAACTCTTAGGGCCAGAGTTGGTCTCGCCCTCAGACCCGACATCCTAAAAATATGCTCAAAACCTTATTCCAGTAAACTCTAACCTAAAGACAAGGGGCTAAAGTTCTGTTCAAACTATCATCCCTAATCAAAATTTAGAATAGTCCATCCAGACCACCAAAAACAACCCTTTGAATCATAATAGACAAAAGAAATTGTATATTTACTGAATGCAATGCAATAAAAGTCCCCAAATGAGTCATCTAAGCTCAGGACCATCACTTCATTATCAAAAACCTCCCATAATTTTGATAGAGAACCTTAACATTCAAAGCCTCTAAAAATCTAAAGCAAGATTGACAAACCCTAGGGCAAAAGGCCACCTTATCAAACACATGAAAAAGTAAATAACTAAAAAAAGGCCAAAATCAACTATTAGATTAGGGTTTTAAAATTATCAACTTTGCACATTTTAGACATGCATTTGCATCTTCATGCATCATACAACATTTAGTATCCTTTAAGTACCCACTCCTGCATATAGAAGTCAAATTACTATGAAAGCTAAGGTATAATTTTCTAAAAGCCTTAAAAGGCCCTATGTAAGTATCTCTGACCTTATGAGCTCATTAAAAATCATCCAACAAAGATATCTAAACTCATTTTCTTTTAGTCCTTAAAGAGCAGGGCATTTACCTACCTCAAAGCCCATATAAGCTAGTAGCACCATGTTAACCTACCTCAGTCCATAAAGAGTTAGACATTTATTGAGTCAAAGCCCACTCAAGTTGCTGGCACTTGTTTGGTGTTAAACCCAAAAACTTACCTACCTCAATTGATAAAAAGTTGGATGCCTATCGAGTCAAAGCCCATATATGTTGGTGGCACCACATTAACTTACCTCCATCCATAAAGAGTTGAATGCTTATCGAGTCAAAACCCACACAAACTGGAGGCACCTATTTAGGATCAAACCCAAGAACTTACTTATCTCAGTCCATAAAAAGCTAGACGCCTATCAAGTTAAAGTGCACATAAGCTGGTGGCACCCATCTTGGTCAAAACAAAGAACTTACCTACTTTAATCCATAAAAAGTTAGATGCCTATCGAGTCAAAGCCCACACAAGCTAGTGGCATCTGTTTAAGGTCAAACCTAGAAAACAACCTACTTTAGTCCATAAAAAACTAGACGTTTATTAAGTAAAATCCCATACAAACCAGAGGAAAAATAACCTAATACGGAGGTCAAACCCTACAAAACTCATCAAAATTTTCTTTTTATAGATATATTCAGCTTATCTCAACATAATTCTAAATAGCTCTCTATTATTTTGCAGGCATTAGGATCCATCATCCTACCTAAACAAAATGGCATCTATTTGTCTTTGTCTTGTTCCTAATACTCAGCAACAGCGAAGTAGCTGTGTACACCTCATTTTCTCCAAGCACCTTTTTGGCATCCTAAGATTTTATACAAAAATGATAAAATTAGAAAAAAAAAAGAACTGAAGGACGACTATCGGGTGTCACGTTATCAGGCAATATTAGGCGACATGGCACTAAGGAAAAAATTTTTTTAGTAAGGTCTAAAATGCATAAGGGCTGTAACAAAGAAAAATGTAAAATGAAGCATTAAAGGCCACTTTTCATGAAGTCACCTGATCATTTGGATAAGTACACGGATTAATTTCCCACTATTTGTGACCAAAATGGGGAGTTATATTGGTGGATAAGTGTTTATCCAAGGACTTTACATTGCCAAAAATTTGAATTTTTAAATGTAGTATTGATACAAGATGGTTTCATATTGATACCTAGCATGTTTGTATCGGTACTGACCTTGGTAGTAGCTAAAGTTGTGAGTTTTGGCAAAATGTATCGATACAAATCTATGGAGTATTGATGCAAATCCATGGAGTATCAATGCAGGCCTTTTCATCTTGAGATGGGCAATAATTGTTCACTATTAGTTTCGACACACACCTCATTGTACTTCTGGCTAAATATTGCCTTTTGTAACAATACAACATGTTTTATATCGATACACCAAGGCATTTTTTGATAGTTCGAGCCATTTTTTAACCTTTAAAAATTTGATTCAAATATGTTTTTGCACCAAAAAGCCATTATAATTCATTCCAAACCTTGACTTTGCACTTACGATTAGATTTAAACCAATTTTTAGAGCCCAAATAGCTAATGGCAAAGGTCACTTTCATGAAATATATGATTTAAAAGGGCATGCCAAGCATCTATCTAGCTGCTGGCTATTGTAGCCTTTCTACCCCACTAATCAGCATGGCAAAACCAATAAGAAGAAGGCTAACTAAGCATAGTAGCTAAAGATGTCCCCTAGTGCATGAATGAAAGAAGAAAAAATGTCCTCACCTTGTTTCCTAAACGTATTGGCTGAACCTTAGATTTAAAAGAGGCAAAGTTGGCTCAGTAGAGAGACTTCTAGCTATCTGAAAAAAAGCTCTAGCTATTCCCAAGAATACTCTAGTAATCTCCAGTTCCAAAAACTCTCTCAAAACATTATTCCATTGCCTTTCACCCTCTTCCTTCTTTCATTCCCGTAGTTCCCCTAAACCACCACCAGAAAACCTTCAAAAACTTAACCTTTCACATACTTTCACCCGTAAAATAGCCTACCATCAACCATATTACCAGAAAGCTTCTTTTTTTCATCTTTTTTCTCGCTAAATAACAACAAAAGGAGGGAAGAAATTGAGCTTAAACTCACTGCTTTAGGAAGGAAGAAAAATTTGAGCTTTTGGTATATTTTCTACCTTGTTCCATACATTTTCTGTTTTGTCATCTACATCATTTTAGTGAGCCATTTATGCTGCCATGACTATCTTAGGACTCTTATGCATTATTGTCGCCTTGGTTGTGGTGGTCTTAGGATATTGATGCCTTGATGTTGCTTGGTAGGCCAAAATTCTACTTTTTTATTCTGTCATCAAATAGTCCCTTGTTCATGCATTCTCTAACATATTTCATCTATTTTCACATGCTTAACACATGCTTGAATGTTTTTACAGCATGCATTAAGTATGTTCATGCATTTTCTTCCAATTTAAGGAGTCTCATGACATAAAAATACTGCCTTGACAACTTTAGCATGCTTTTCTTCATTTAAATATGTTCGTGTTACTTTCATGCATCTTATTTGTCATCTCCTTGCATTTTTGTTACCTCTTGCATGTCAAAAATGTTATCTTTTTATGTTTGTATGTGTAATACTTATTTATCTTTGTGCATGTTGTATTTTATTCATGATTTGTTTCTAAAAATGCATGCTTTCTTATTATAAAAAAATATGATTTTCAAAAAAAAACCTAAGTCTATGCTACCTTCAAATAATGGGGACTAGCATAGATTTACTATTTTAATTAAATTGGTCCTTCAATCTTGGGGATAAACTAAACCCTCTAGACCTGGATTCATGGAGTTAAAATGCTATTTTCTTTTGTTAAAGTATTAAGCCTTAATCTTGAGTCTAATATTCCCTTTAGTGATATGGTGAACGGGTGGTTTCATCATCTCAAACTACTATAGGATTATGGAATGAACTCATGACACCATGTTACTTTTTGTCACGGATGTTCAGACGTCCTAGACTCGGGCCTATCTTTGGAAAAACTAGAAAATATCGAATAGCCCTCTGTTTTGCTCTAGTAGCATTATAGTCTAATTTTGGAAAATCATTTTTGAACCACAAAATATTTTTCTTGATTTCTTTAATATTTTCCTTAAAGGGCATTAAAGGATAGTTCCAAAGGTGTTTTATTTGTCCTCGGATCATTTCAGATAAGGGAGTTATAATTTTTTTGAACCTTTACTATTTGGAACCCTTAGAACCTGCATACGATATTCGAAAGATTCGAATGAGTACACAGATCAATTTCCTACTGTTTATGAAAAGAGTGAGGTAACTTAGAAAGCCACAGGTAGTACAAGTTGTACTAGTGCATAAATGTTGATACAAGGCCTTCACGTTGCCAAAATTTTGATTTTCACTTATAGTATTGATACAGAGGGTTTGGTATCGATACCTAAGGTATGGTATTGATTGTATTGATACAGACCTTTGTAGTAGCTAAAGTTGTGATTTTTGGCAAAATGTATCGATACATGAGCATGAGTATCGATACAAATCCATGGAGTATCGATATAGGCCTCTTAGTCTCAAGACTAGAAATATTTTTTTGCTCTTAATATCGATACACACCTCATTGTATCAATACTCATGGGTAAAAAATTGCCTTGTGTATCGATTCATGTTTTGTATCATACACCAAGGCATTTTCACCTAGATTGAGCCATTTTTCAAACTTAAAAAATCCAATTTAAACATGTTTTTGCACCAAAAAATTGTTATAATTCATTTCAAACCTTGAATTTAGGCTTATGATTAGATTTATACCAATTTTTAGAGCCCAAATAGCTAATAACAAGGGTCACTTTCATGAAATATATGGTTGTAAGAAGGTGTGCCAAGCATATCTCTAGCCATAAGCTATTACAACTTTTTTGCCCACCCACTCTACATGGCAGAACTAATAGAAAGAAGGCTAGCTAAGCATAATAGCTGGAGATGTCCCCTATTAAATGAATGAAAGATAAAAAATGCCCTTTCCATGTCTCCAAAAGGCATTGGCTGAACCTTGAGTTTAAAAGAGGTAAAGTTGACTCAGCAGAAGGAATTCAAGCAATATAAAAAAAAGCTCCAGCTATTCCCAAGAATCCCTCAGCAATCTCTAGCACCAAAACTCTCCCAAAACACTTTCCCATTGCCTTTCACCCTTAACTTTCTTCCATTCTCATAGTTCCCCTAAACTACCATCGAAAAACCTTCAAAAACTCAACCTCTGACATACTTTAACCTTTAAAACACCTAGTCATCAACTATATTACTAGAAAGCTTCTTTTTTTCATCTTTTTCTTGCTAAATAATATCAAAAAGAGGGAAGTAACTAAGCTTAAAGTCATTGCTTTAGGAAAAAAGAAAAGTTTAAGTTTTTTGGTATATTTTCTACCTGGTTACAAACATTTTATGTTTTTATCATCTACATCATTATAGTGAGCCATTTATGCTACTATGACTACCCTAGGACTCTCATATATTATTGTTGCCTTAGTTGTGGTAGTCTTAGGATCTTGATGCCTTAATGTTGCTTGGAAGGCCAAACTTTCAATTTTTCATTCTGTCATCAAAATAGTCCCTTATTCATGCATTCTCTTATGTGTTTCATCTGTTTTCACATGCTTTAATGTTTTTTCTAACATGCATTAAGTATGTTCATCCATTTTCTTGCATTTTAAAGAGTCACATGATATAAAAATGTTGTCTTGACAACTTTAACATGCTTTTCTTCACTTAAATATGTTCATGTCACTTCTATGCATTTTATTTGTGATCTCCTTACATTTTTGTTACTTTTTCCATGTCAGAATGTTATCTTTGTATGTTTGCATGTGTAATACTTGTTTATGTTTATGCATGTTGCATTTTATTCATGATTTATTTGTCAAAATGCATGCTTATTTGTTATATAAGATCTAATTTTTCTTCAAAAAAACCCCAAGTTACGTTTATGCTACCTTTAAATAATAGGGACTAGCATCGATTTAATGTTTCGATTAAATTGCTTCTCCAATCTTAGGGACAAACTAAACCTTCCATGTCTAGATTCATGGAAATAAAACGCTATTTTCTTTTTTTGAATTATTATGCCTTGATCTTGAGTCCAATATTCCCTTTACTAACATGGTCAATAGGTTGTTTCATCATCCCAAACTACTTTAAGATTGTGGAATAAACTTATGACACCCATGTTATTTTATATCACGGATGTTCAGATATCCTAAACCTGAACCTATGTTTGAAAAAACTTGAAAATATCAAATAGCTCCCTATTTTGCTTTGGTAGCATTGTAGTCTAAGTTTGGAAAATGATTTTTGAACCATAAAACATTTTCCCTCATTTTTTTGATATTTTTCCCTTAAAGGGCATCAGGATACCTTTTGAATGGTTCTTATTCGCCTTCATATCATCCAAGATGAGGGAGTTTTGATTTTTCGAACCTTTATTATATGGGACCCTTAAAACTAGTGTGTTATGTTCTATTTAGGCATTTTAGCCTGCTAGATCATTTCTCTAAAATTTTCAAATATTTTTCCTAAAATTTTTGCAAAATTTTTTTTCTAGAAAGGTATTGTTTACGATTTAATGATTCTGGATAAACCCAAAACAATTTTTCAAAATGCATTACACCTTTTCTCTTGTACATGCTGCTAATGTTGAAATAGGCCTAAATTTAAAAATTAATTCCACCTAGAAGGTGATTTTCTAGGATTTTTTAAATATTTTTGTATTAATCCTCATCAAGTTACTTTTCCAATGATACCCCCAGTTACCTCCTGAAGCCATTGGATCAGCTCAGAATAAACTCAGGAAGGGAGATGGCATAATGCTGTCCCTTATTTTTAGCCTAGTCTTTGGAGCACCTCTATAGAGATGTTCAAATGTGTCAAAATGCATTCAATGGCTTCCCCTACCACGTAAAACCTTTGCACTTTGATCAAAGCTTAAGACAAAAATAGATTTTATACAAATCTTCAATTTCTTTTTTTCAAAATTCTTTTTTTTCCAAAAAAAACTTTTCTTTTAAAACATAAAAATTTTCATTTTTAGGGATACCTTAACCCAACTACTCTGAAGGGATACTCTAAACCTATTTTTCACTTAAAAACTTAAATTTCTCCCTTAGATTGATTCGAGATTCCTAATTACTTTTTTAAATCATTAAAATTTTCATTCTTAGGGATACTCTAACCCCATTTTCCCAGTAAAAAACCTTGAATTTTCTTTTTCAAGTATAGTAGAGATTCTTAATTATTTCTTAACTTTATCTTTGGAGATACTCCAACTTCACTTTTCTAAAGAGATACTCTAACCCTACTTTTACCTTAAAAATCTTAAATTTTATCTCCACTAGTTACCTCAGATTGTTTCAATTAAAACTTTTTTTGTCCTTTAAATTTCCACTAAATCCAAACACGTCTCTAAATTGTCATCTTGGTTATTCTTCAATAATCAAAGACAATTATGATATACATCCTGATCATCCTTCCTTTTTACGTTCTTTTGTTTGTGATTGTTTGTTTGTAAAAATATTGTATTCTTTTTTATCTTACTAACATGTTTTATTTTTGTAGTGACTATCATACATTCATATTTAAGATTTGCTTTCATAAAATTTTACGAGGCAATGTTCTATTTTGGTATCTCTCCAATGCCTAATACATAATATCCTAATTTCCAAAATTTACTTCAAAAACTATTTTCATAAAAATCTCTATGCTTCTCATACCTCTGCGGCACAGAGGTGATATCAATCTTATTGCAAAACTTGGATTTACATTTTCCACCAAAACTTCATGCATAAAAAGGGGGATTTTATCTAAATAATAACCAAATGGAATTGATTAAGCCATAACTAAAGTGAGACATGTTAGCGGCTACCGATTTCAGGCATCATGGGGTGCTAATCCTTCCCTAAGCATAACCAACTCTTGAACCCAACCAATGAATCTTTAGACTTTGTAGAATTGGAAATCAATGTTTTGAGTTTTGTAACTTGGAATATTATTTTCAATAGGCATTCGATCATGCCTACCCTAAAATGAGCAATGGCGACTCCATGTTTATAGCCATTTCACGATGGCTATCCGACACTAGTTGGATGAGCGATCCATCTAAGGGTCTCTCTCCCCTTCATATTAGTATGTCTAGTCCAAATCTTGATCATGGAATAACTCAAAGGCTCGACCATTAACACTAGCATACATTTTAAAGTCATGCGTGCTAAGCCATTCAGATTGTCTAAAGTTTTAAAGGCGGGCATGTGGGGACACTTTAAATATGACATCATGTATGTGAACCAAAAAGTCATCAAAGGTACCACAATAGCAAACTTCTTGGCAATTTGAGTAACAAATAACTATGAACCTTTGGATTTCAAACTTTTAAGTGAAGACTTAAGGTAGACGTACAGCCTATTTTAGTTCATCTTAGAAAATGTACCTTGATGGAGCTTTGAATGCATTATGACATGGAATCGGGGTAATTCTTATCTTGCTTGATAGAGACTACTACCTTTTTACTGTGTTATTGAACTTCGACTGCACCAATAATATAGCTGAATATGAGGCATGTGACATGGGACTCCAAGCCAACATTGAAAGGGGTATCTAACTATTGTAAATATTTAGAGATTCAAACCTTCTCATCTATCAACTGAAAGGAGAATGGCAAATGCATGATGCTAAACTGATCCATTATAGGAACTTGATCTCAGAACTTATAAAATATTTCTATGATATCATCTTTCAACATTTACCTTGATAAGAGAATTAAATCATTGATGCCTTAGCCATTTTATCAGTTATCAAGAATCAAACATTGCTTCTATTTGGATGAGCATTTATGTAGCTCAGCGCATTGTTAAAATGTTGAAAAAGAGAAGGATAACTTGCCATGTGACATCCTTTAATAGATCAAAGATTAGCAATACCCCAAGGGCATTACTAAAACGATAAGAAAGCCATCTGAAGGATAGCTGCAAGCTTCATTTTGGATGGCAGAGTTTTGTACAAGAAAAGTTAGGATCAAATACTACTCTGCTGCATAGATGCCTTTGAAGCCAAAAGAATTCTCAAGTCCATGAAGAAATATATGATACACACGCTACTAGACATCGAATGGTGAAACAAATCATGCGATTGGGCCACCATTGGTTAACCCTTGAAAAGGATTGCATTAATAATGCATGGAAGTGCCATAAATGCTAAATCTATGTAGACAAAATCCGTGTTCCATTGACATCTCTACATGTTATGATAGCTCTGTGGCCTTTTTCTATGTGAGGCATGGACATTATCAGACCGATTAACCCTAATGCTTCTAATGAGCATGCTTCATTCTAGTTGCTATCGATTATTTCACCAAGTGGGTAAAAGTGGCTTTATATGCCAATGTCCCCAAATTTATTGTATGCAAATTTGTGCGACAGGATATCATCTGTAGATATAACCTTCACAAGCAAATCATTACTGATAATGCACATAACCTAAAATACAAAATGATGCAAGTACTTTGTTCTCAATTCAAGATCCAACATCGAAATTTCATCCCATACCATCTAAAAATGAATGGGCAGCTGAAGCAGCCAACAAGAATGTCAAAAAGATAGTTGAAAAGATGGCTGAGACATACAAAGATTGGCATGAAAAGTTACCTTTTGCATTACAAGCCTATCACACAATAATGCAAACTTCCATGGGTGCTACCCTATTCTCTTTAGTCTAGGGTATGAAGGTTGTCCTACCTATCGAGGTCAAATTCCTTTCACTCAAACTCTTGATAAAACCATAACTTGAAGAGGCCAAGTGGGTCAAAAATCAATATGAATGTCTTAATCTCATTAAAGAAAAAAATACATGCCATCTATCTTGATAAGAGCCATATTAGTTCTAAGAAGGTGACCTGGTATTGAAACAAATCCTATCAACCCATAAAAATGCTTGATGAAAATGGACTCCAAATTAATGAGGACCATTTGTGGTAAAGTACGTATTTTTTAGGGGAGCATTGATCTTAACCAAAAAAAATCACAGTGATCTGCCTAATCCCATGAATTCTGATTCCATCATGAAATACTATGCCCAAAAACATTCTAGGATGAAAACTAAAAAAGGCATCATATTCTCTTTCTACTTTCACTCTTACCCAAAAAAACAAAAAAAAAAAACAAAAAAAAACCAAAAGGGCATCCAGGAAAACAACTGACTTAAGTTGAAAATCCAAAAAAGTAGCTTAAATGACCAAACTCTCCTTCACTTGAACCAAATTAAGCCCAAACTATCACCATCCTAGATCTGTACCAATTTAATCTACACTCATAACCCTGATTAAGACACCAAATCATAACATAATTCACCTATTCTAGCCAGCCTACTCTATCAAATCTCATTCTTACTTATACCTAATTAATGGTGACCACTTAACCTTGAAGCTTACATCCCACCATAAGGTAATTTAAAAAATCTTCTTATGAGTCGAGCAACACCAAAAAGATTAACTAATTGAGAAAGATTTTCAAAAACACTTAGTGGAAGATCATGTCATCAGCATTGGGGGTTAAACGGCCAAGAAAACCTTTTTGAATTCTTTTATAGCTTAAACTTTTTTGTGATCCCATGATTTATCATAACTTGTACTTTATTTCTTTTGAATGAAATGTAATCACTTGATTTCTTGCAAGGTTCTTTTGTGACTCTCACATCCCATGTTGTATCTTTTTTATCATTTAATTGACAATCCTTGATAAATGAATAGAACTGATAATAAGAATTCCTAGCATTGCTTAAAATGATGGAACTTTGCAAGAATTGTGTTTCATGCCTAAAGACTAAGAATAAACCTCGAAACTATAGTTGATCTTTCCCTTGGACATGCTTAAAATCTCTTTCCAGTAAACCCCAACCTAAAGATAAAGGGATAAAATTCTTTTTAATTGTTATCTTAATAACCAGAGTTCAGAATAGTCCACCTAAACCATTAAACACCCTTTGAATCATAACTGGCAAAGAGAAATCCTCCATACTCACTAATAAATTAATGCAATAAAAGTTCTAAACATGAGCCATTTAAGCTCAGGTCTATCCTTTCACAATCACAGACCATCTGTGCCTTATAAAGGCAGCCTTTACATTTAAAGCCTCTAGAAATCTAAAGCAAGATTGATAAACCCCTAGGCAAGAAGTCACTTTATCAAATGTGTAAAAGGTCAAACGACTAAAAAGGCTCAAAAACCCAATTATCGGATTAGATTTTTAAGTCATCACTTTTGCATCACTTAAGCATACATTTGCATTATTCAGTAATTAACATTCTTTAGGTATGAACTTCTACTTTCAAAAGTCAAAATTAAATAAAACTTCAGGTACAAATCCTTATTTTTAAAAGCCCTCAAAAGGTTTTAGGTAAGAATCCTTCCTCTTATGAGTGCGAGATTAAAAAAGCCATTTAAGAAAGATCTTAAACTTATATCTTTCTAATCCTTAAAGAACAGGATGATTTTTTTTTTTAGTCTTCAAAGAATATGATGCCTTCTTTTTCCTTTTAGTCCTCAAAGAGTAGGACAACACCTTTTTTCTTTTTTAATCTCCAAAGAGTAGGATGCGTTCTTTCCTTTCTAGTCCTCAAAAAGAAAGATACCTTCTTTTTCATTTTAGTATTCAAAAAAGCAAGATGCTTTTTCCATTTTAGTCCTTAAAAAGCAGGATGCCTTTTTTTGCTTTTAGTCTTCATAAAGTAGGATGCCTTTTTTCCTTTCTAGTCCTCAAAGAGCAAGACACTAGTCCTCAAAAAGCAAGATGCCCTTTTCTTTTTAGTCCTTAATGAGTAAGACGCCTTCTTTTCTTTCTTAGTCCTCAAAGAGCAGGACACCTTTTTTTTTCTCTTTTTAGTCCTCAAAGGGTAGGAAGCCTTCTTCCCTTTTGGTCCTTAAAGAGCAAGGTGCCTTTTTCCTTTTTAATACTTAAAGAGCAAGATACTTCTTTTCTTTTTAGTCTTCAAAGAGTAGAATGCTTAGCCATTTTAGTCCTCAAAAAGCAATATGCTTAACTACCTCAATTCTCAAAGAGTAAGATGCTTACCTACCTCAATCCTCAAAAGCAAGATGCTTACCTACCTATCTACCATAAACTTCAATAAGCAAGATGCTTACCTACCTCAATCCTCAAAGAACAAGACACTTACCTACCTCAGTCCATAAAAAAATCAAATGCCTATTGAGTCTGCCCTCAAAGAGTAGGGCATCTATATACTTAAGTCCATAAAAAAATGAATACCTATCGAGTCAAAGTCCACACTAGCTGGCACCTATCTGGAGGTTAACCCAAAAAACCATAAACCTAGTAAGGTGTTCAAACCATACAAAACTTAGTAAATTTTTTTATTTGTTTGGACTACTGCCGATCTCAATGAGTAGGATGCTTACCTACCTCAATCCTTAAAGAACAAGATGCTTACCTCCCTTAGTCATTAAAGAGCAAGATGCTTACCTACCTCAATCCATAAAAAAAAATAAGATGCTTACTAAGTCCGCCCTCAAAGAGTAGGATGTCTATATACTTTAGTCCATAAAGAGATGGATGCCTATCGACTCAAAGCCCACACCAGCTGGCACATATCTGAGGGGTTAAATCCAAAAAACCATAAAACCTAGTAGGGTGTTCAAACTATATGAAACTCACTAAATTTTTTTATTTGTTTAAACTGTTGTCGATATATGTGACCTATCTCAACATGATACTAACTAGATCCCCATTTTCTTATAGGCACTCAAAAGGCATCATTTTGCCCCTAGCAAAATAATGTCATTTGTCTTTGCCCTATTCTTGATACTCAGCAATGACCAAAAGGAAGTCGCTGTAGACTCCCCATTTTTCTGAGCCATAATTAGAGGTAATTCAAAATGCTTTGTACATATCAAAGCCAAGCTTTCATATTGCCATAATTTAAATTTTCAATGTCGTACCGATACGAAAGGGTTTGTTATCAATACCTAAGAAGTGGTTTTAATACTTTGTGTTTTTGTATTGATATAATCTTAGACAGTAGCTAAAGTTAGATTTTTGTAAAAATGTGTCTATTCATAAGTAAGAGTATCGATTAAAATCCATGTTGTATCGATATAGGCCTTGGAAATAGCTAAAGTTGTGATTTTTGGAAAAATGTATCAATATACAACTAAAAGTATCAATACAAATCCATGAAACATCAATGCAGGCCTTTAAGTCTCAAGATTAGAAATAATTTTTTGCTCCTAGTATCGATACACACTTTATTATATTGATACTCGTAGGTAAAAGTTGCCTTGTTTATCGATATAAAATGTGTTGTATCAATGCACCAAGGCATTTTTGCCTAATTTGAGCCATCTTTCAGCCTCTATACTATCAATCTAAATATCCAATTAAAACCTGGTTTTGCCTAAAAAATCATCAGAATTCATATCAAGCTTTAGCTTTGGGCTTATGACTGGATTTAAACAAAATTTTAAGGCCTAAATAGCCAATAACAATGGACATTTTCATGAAATATATGGTTTGTCAAAAGGTAGACTTGGTTTTCTCCAATTGCAGACTACTATAGCCTTTCTACACCACTACTTTGTATGGTAGGACTAATAGAAATAAGAACAACTGAGCATAGTACCTAGAGTTATCTCCTAGTAAACAAAGGAAAATCCCACAATGCCCTTACTTTTGGCTCAAAAATAGTGGCTAAGCACAGCCAATCTTGGCTCAACAAAAAAGGTAGATAGCCATCTTATTCTTAACCATTCTTTCCCAAAAAACCTCTAGCAACCTTCAGACCCTAAATACTCTCAAAACCCTGCTCCATTGCCCTACATTCCTTAACTAAAAACTTTATTCCCATTGCTCCTCTATACCTCTACCAGAAAACCTTTGAAAACTCAACCATTCACTCACTTTCATCTTTAAAACTCCTCTCCATAAACATTATAACCAAAAAAAACTTCTTTTCATCCTTTTCTTGTTAAACAATAACAAAAAAAAAAGAAGAAGAACAAAGCTTAAAGTAACTGCTCTAAGTAGAGAGGGAAGTTTAAGGCTTTTTGTCATATTTTCTCTACCTAGCTCCATTTATTTTCTGTTTTGTCATTTGCATTATTTTTTTAAGCCATTCATGATGCCATGACCATTCTAGGAATCTCATGCAATAATATGGGCTTAGTTATGGTAGTTTTAGGGCCTTGACGATCTTGTCAATGCCTTATTGGTGTTTGAGGACCAAACATGCTTTTCATCATTTTTACCCTTAAAATAGCCTTTGTCCATGCACCTTTAACATGTTTCATCCACCATCACATGCCAATACGTGCTTGAATCTTCGTAGTTATATGTTTTAGACATATTTATGTATTTCTTAGCCTTTTGATACGTTTCATGGTATGAAAATGCTATCTTGAAAATTCTAGCACATTATTTTTGTTTAAATATGATCATATCATCGCTATAATGACCTTTGACTCCATTTATCCTATTTGTCACAACCTTGCATTTTTGTCATCATTTTAATGTTAAAATATCATTTCTTGCTTGTTTGAATATGTTGTCCATGCCTCTCATTATGTAAGTTGCATTATGTTTATGACATTTTTGGTAAAAATTTTCCTACTGGAAAAATCTGATTATCAAAACAAATCCCCAAGTTAAGTCTATGTTACCTCCAATAGATAAAGATTAGCAGGGATTTAATATTATTCATAAAATTAGTCTTCCAATCTTGGGGACAAATCAAACATTTTAGGTCTTGATTTATGGTGAAATGAGTTCAATAATACTATTATTCAACAAAATGACCCTTATAGTAGAACAAAAAATATTAATCCTCGACTTAAGCTTAGTACCTTTATTTGTGGCATGGTTAGTCAGTTGTTTCATCGTCCAAAACAACTCTGGGATTATCGAATGAACTCGTACTGTCCATGCCACTCTTTTCTCTGTGTCACTAATGTTTGGACATCCATGGCATGAGTCTAACCCTAAGAAACCTGAAAAATCAAATAATCCCTATTTTCAGCTCTAGTAGCTCCATAGTACAAATTTGAAAAATTATTTTTGAACCACAAATGATTTTTCTAGACATTTAATATTTTTCCTTAAAAGGCATTGAATTACCTTTTCGAAGGTGTCTCATTTGCCTGTTGATCATTCTGGATGAAGAAGTTATGATTTTCAAACCTCTATTATTTGGAACCTTCGAAACAATGCATTATATTATGTTTAGGCCATCTTAGCCCACCAAATGATTTTTCTATATTATTTAAATATTTTTCCTAGAAAGTTTGTAAAATTTCATTTTTGAAAATGTATTATTTATGATTTAACAATTCCAAATGAGTCTAGAATGATGTTTCAAAGTCCATTATGCTTTTTTTTTCTATATGCTGCCAGTGTCGAAACATGTCTAACTTTATAAATTAATTCTACCTAGAAAGTAATTTTCTAGGATTCTTGAGATATTTTTACATTAATCCTCATCAAGTTACCTTTTCAAGTTACCTTGCACACCTACAAAGCCTTCAAAAGAACTTGGAATAAATTTGAGAAGGAAGACAACTTGATTCTATCCTTTATGTTTTAGGATCAAAATTAAATCTAGTCTCTCGAATTACCACCATCGAGACATAGGAACTTCTCATAATGCATCCGATTAGCTTCCTTATAACACAAGCCCTTTAAGCTTGGATCAAGGCATAAGACAAAATATATTCTATTTAAATCTTTGATTTCCTATTTTCAATATACCTTTTTTTTCTAACATATCCTTTTCATTTAAAACATCAAAAAATTTTTTTCTTAGGGATACTCCAACCCCACCACTCTGATGGGATTCTCCAACCCCATTTTCCATTAAAAAACATGAATTTTATCTCTCGAATTTATTCAAGATTCCTTATTATTTTCTATTAAAACATCAAAAATTTTCATTCTCGGGGATATGCCAACCCCATCGCTCCGAGGGGATATCTAACCCTATTTTCCACTAAAAAACTTGAATTTTCTCTTTTGAATTTGTTCAAAATTTCTAATTATTTTTCTTAAATCATTAAAATTTTCATCCTTGGGGATACTACAACCCCACTTCTTTGAAGGGATACTCCAACCTCATTTTCCACTAAAAACTTAATTTTTTTCCTTTGAATTTATTCAAGATTCCTAATTATTTTTTCTTTTAAAACATCAAAACTTTTGGATACTCCAACTCCATTTTCCACTAAAAAAATCAGATTTTTTCTTTAGGATTTGTTCAAGATTCTAATTATTTATCTTAAGTCATCAAAAATTTTCATTCTTGGGGATACTCTAACCCCACTTCTCTTAAGGAATTCTCTAACCTTGTTTTCCACTAAAAACTCAAATTTTCTCTTTTTGATTTGTTCAAGACTCTTAATAATTTTTAAAATATCAAAATCTTTATCTTCAGGGAAACTCTAACCTTAACTATCTGAAGGGATACATGTTTTTAGCTAAAAATCCTAAAATTTTTTCCCTTCCAGATATCTCAGATTATTTTAATTAAAATCTTTTTCATCTTTTAAATTATCACCAAATCCAGACACATCTCAAAATTGTCATTTCAATTATTCTTTAATAATCAAAGACAATTACAAGATACATTCTGATCGTTCCTTTTTTTACGTTCTTTTGTGTGTGATTTTTTTTTGTGATATTGTTATTTTCTTTTTCATTCTATTAACATGTTTCCCTTTTGTAATGACCATCGTGCATTCATATTGAAAAATTGTTTAAAAAAATTTAAAAGGTAATGTTATGTGCTAGCATCTCTCTAGTGCCTAACATGGAATATCCAAATTTTCAAAATTTAATCCAAAAATTATTTTCATCAAAAATTTTTAAGCTCCTCACACTTTCACCATGCATAGGTGATATGAATTTTTCTATCAAAACCCAAATTTACAATTTCCACAAAAGTTCATGTGTTAAAGGGAATTATATCTAAAGAATGACTAAACAAAATTGATTAGGTTGAACTGAAGTAAGATATAGTTAGTGGGTACAAATTTCAAGTATCGTGGGGGTGTTTCCAAGCGTAACCAACTCTCAAACCCAACAATGAATCTCTAGACCTCATAGACTTTGAAATCAATATTTCAAGTTTTGTAACTCGGAATATTGTTTTCAACAGGCATGCGATCATGCCTAGCCTAAAATGGTCAGTTGTGACTCCAAATTTATAGTTACTTCATAGTAATTTTCCAAGACTAGTTAGACAAGCAACTAGTTTGACAGTTTTTCTCTTTTTCATATTATCACGCTTATTCTAAATCTCGACTAAAGAGTGACTCAAGGTTTCAACCATGCTATATTTTTTAAGTTGAACATGTTCCCACTTTGGATCATCTAAAGTAAACGTGAAAATATGAAAGGTATATGATGAAAATATGCTATTCCTAAGTATCTTTATACTTTAACTTCATTGGGATCCAATAGTTGCATGTGTCAAATGCATGGAGGCTTAGCATATGCTAGTCTTTGTGCATTGTTAATGCCCTGTCTTGATAATATGATGACTAGGAACATTTTAGAAACACGGCTTTCAAGCATAAAGATCTCATCATAGTAAATCATTACTAACTTTGCAAGGCCATTGCGTTTCATGGGCTTCATCCAATTAGTGTTTGCATGGTTATCAGTCATGCCACTAGTATGAATGAAAACCTTGAATCATTAACAAAAGTGATTGGTTTGCATTATTAACTATTATATGCCTCATTCAATTTAATTTGCTCTAGGGCATATACTAAAATAGGTTACCTAACATTTTAGGAAAGGTGAAACAACTCTACCTTTTAACATGTTAACCTTTATCTAGGCTAGTGAAAAACCTATTGGGTGTAGATTCCTACATTTATCAAAGGCGTTAGCCCCATTACAGGCATGAAAAATGCTTTTACTCGGATTGGACCTGTTTTGATAGAAACTCATGATGGGTAAGGATTAGGGTATCTCATCAGTCTTTTTCAAACTTGGGGATTAATTCAAGAACCTATGTAAATGTCTAACCTAAACCCCATATAACAAACAGTGAAAGGCTCACTTATTTAGAGCTATACCCAATTTTACAAGTTACCAAATTAGGTACACATAGGGGATGCTTATTTCGTTTTCCCCTTTTATTTTATGTTCCGAGCATGTAAATCAAGTGATGATGATTGCACACCAACGTTTATGGTAAAATTTTTGTTTCAAGTCAGAAAATCTCATCATTATGTTAATTCAAATGTCAAGCGATGATGAATGAACATTGTTTCTCATTATATGGTCAGTTATTTCACCTTGTAATGCATGATTAAGCTTTAATTGCATGATCTAGACATGTAGGTCAAGCAACGATGTATGAGCATCAATGCCAACAATAAGACCATTTTATTTGCCTCGATAGGCATCTTAATACCCCAGCGGATTTGCTTGGGCCAAACTTTATCTTTATTATATTATTTTTTTATTATTCTTCTATGTTGATTCTTTTTCCATGTTTCCCTTTTCTTTTTTATTTTATGTATATTACTATACCACAACAAATACTCCAGGTAATGATGAGTAAACATTATGCTTCCGATAAGAAGATTGATCATTTTTCCTTAAGGTACCATAATGCGTTAATTTTTTTAGGCAGTTTTTTTGAATAATAGGCCTTTTGTATATATTTGTTTGTATTACTTTATTACAAATTTTTCTCTAACATTACATTAATTTCATCCTTACACTCGTTCTTATCCGCACATTCATACATTCAATCATTCATGACATGTATTTCATAAAGATAAAGGGGTAGAATGAAGGTTTGATTAGATATAAGAGTTCTCTAAAAGAATTTTCTTTTTCAAATTAGAATGTTAAGATAATGAAACATCATCGACCATGGAAGATGAATATTCAGCATACATAGAAAAGATGAATGATTCATCATGACTTATCGTGAAACACAGGAAAGATTGATGAGACAGTAGAGGAGATGCAAGCATAAATCTTTAAGTTAATGGAAATAATGACTACTAGAGGAAAGAGTTCAAAAATGTCAACCTAATACTATTGCTAGCTTATCTGGAGTAGAGAGGCAAGAACTTTAAGGTGCTCAACCTATGGAAACCATTCCCATAATACATATTCATGTTGACTAAAGCTCACCAAGGGACAACTAGTGCAAGACTGGACCCTATTATGGATGATCCAATGGTTATAGACCTTGATGGGCACTTGAAGCTAGAAAGCCTTAGGCTCAAGTCACAAAAAAGAGTCAAACTTTATAGCGATAAAGGAAAACACCAACTCCTTAAAAAAGGGCTCAAAATAATAAATAGAGTTATGGACTTTAGTAGTGTGGATATTGATAAATTAAGCTTGCTACTGGATCTAATCTTCCCTCCTAAGTGTACAATACGAGACTTCAAGAAGTTTAATGGCACCACATCTCCGTAGGCCCACATCAAAATGTTTACAAAAAAAATAACTAAGCATGCACACAATGATAAGCTTATCATCCATTATTTTCAAGAAAGTTTATTTGGATTAATAGTGAGATGGTACAAAAACTTAAATCAAAGTCAGATACAGTGCTAGATGGACTTGGCTAATGCTTTTCTTAAGTAGTACAAACATATGTTGGATTGAGCACTAGATTGATTGTCTGTCCAAAACATGGAGAAGAAATCAATGGAAACATTGAAGAAACACACCTATGTATGGAGGGACATAGCGATCCAAGTACAACCACCTTTGTTGGAAAAATAGGTAGCATCTTTATTTTTGAATACATTATCATGTCTATTTTTTGACAAACTTATAGAAAATGCCATAAAAAATTTATTGATATAGTGGTCTTTGGGGAAATAATTGAGAATGCCATTAAGAATGGGAAGATACAAGTTAGCAATGTGCTTATAGTGAAAAAAGGAAAGATTATTAAAAAAGAAGAAGAAACCAAGCTATCTTTCAAATAAACCAACCACTAACAAATCCTAGTTAATATTAGTATCACTCTTATAAGCTATATCATCTTGTTATGAACAGTGCATGCAGTACATCTGAAGCTCTATACCAATAAGTGTTTATGGTTACACCAACTTTCACACCTATGCATAAGCCTATTACTTAATGGAATAGTCAAAGTAGATGTATGAAGTGAAATCTAAATTAGGTTGAGTAGTCCCCATGTCTTATACTAAGTTTTTACCTAAGTTTATCAAGAATCAATGTCGCCGCATGCTCGGCCTTTAAAACTTCAGACGATCTAAAAGGCATGGTGCGGTCGACTTAAGAATAAATGATGGTTGGTTGTGGTCAAGCCTTTGAGCTATCCCTTGATTGGGATTTGGATTAGGCATGATGATATGAAGGTGATAAGGACCGTCGATGAGTTACTCATCCAATTAGAGCTGGATGGCCACCATGAAGTGGCCATAAACTTGGAGTCACCATCGATCAATTTAGGCTAGGCAAGATTAGATGCCTATTGAAAACAATATTATGAGATACAAAACTCAAAACACTGATTTCAAGGTCTATGAAGTCCAAAGATTCATTGGTTGGGCTTGGGAGTTGGTTACATGCAGGGAAGGACTAGCATCCCTATGACACTCGAAATCGACACCTACTAACTATATCTCACTTTGGTCTTAGATAAATTGATTCCATTTGGTCTTTATTTAGATATAATCCTCTTTAATGCATGAAGCTTTGGAAAATGTAAATCCAAGGTTTTTTTTATTAAGGAAAATTAGATCATCTATGTGCCTTGGAGATGTGAGGAACGTAGGGATTTTTCTTTATGAAAACGATGTTCAGATTGGATTTTAAAAATTGGATGTTTCGTATTAGGCATTGAAGAGATACCAACACAAGAAATCACCTCATAAATTTTATTAGAAAATTAATTTTAAATATGAATGCACAATAAAAATACAAAAGGAAACAAGTTAGTGAGGTAAAAAATCTAAAATATAATAATATCATAAACAACAAACACAAACAAAAGAACAGAAAAAAAGGGGGTGATCAAAATGTATCTCATAATTGCCTTCGATTATTGAAGAATAATTGGGATAACAATTTTAGAGATCGATCTGGATTCGATGGTAATTTGAAGAACAAAGATGATTTTTATAAAAAACAGTTTGAGGCATCCGGAAGAGAGAAAATTTTAAGTTTTTAAGGTAAAAGCAGGGTTAGAGTATCCCCTCGAAGAGGTAAGGTTGGAATAAATAGAGTTGTGAAAATATTTAGGAATAAAGAAAAAATTTTGTGTCCTTTTTTTAAAAAAATTAGGGTTGGAGTATCCCCTCAGAGTAAATGGGTTGAAGTATCCTCAAAGTTAGGAAAACATTTAGAAACATGGAGAAAATTTAAGCTTTAATTAAAAAATAGGGTTAGAGTATCCCCTTTGAGTAGTGGAGTTGAGTATCTCCACTAGCGAAAAGTTTAATATGAAATCCTTTGTATAAACATGTTTATGCATGTCTATGCAGCCTATTTGTCATCTTCTTGCTTCTATGTCATCCATTTCCATGTCAAAATCTCATATTTGCTTGTTTGCATGTTTAATCCATCTTTTATCTTTGTATGTGCTATAATTTGTTCATGATATCTCCACTAAGATGCTTGCTTGTTTCTTACAAATTGATTTTTGTATGTGCTGTATTTTGTTCATGATATTGCCGTTAAGATGCTTGCTTGTTTCTTACAAACCAATTTAAAAAAAAAAATCCCTAAGTTAAGTTCATGTTACGTCCAATAGATAAAGAGTAGCATGGGCTTAATGTTTTCATCAAATTGATCTCCCAATCTTCGAAGGTATACGAACAATACAGCTTGGATTTCATGGTGAAATATGTTTATTTTTCAAAAAAAGGAAATCCATTTTAGTATTAAACCTTAATCTTGAGTCTCATGTTCATTTTGGTGACATGGTCAACAGGTTGTTCCATTATCCCAAACTACTTCGGGATTGTGGAATAAACTTGTGAAGCCTGTGTTACTTTCTATCATAGACGTTCGAAAGTCATAAGCCCAAGTCTAACATAAAAAAACTAGAATACCAAATAATCCCCTTATTTTTGCTCTAACATTTTCTTATATTATCAAGACAACATTTTTATTTCATGAGACTCCTTAAAACAATAGAAAATGTTCGAACATACCCAAGACATGTCAAGGTGACCACTTAAGTATGCAATGGATATGTGAATATGGAAGAAACATGGCAAAAGATGCATGAACAAAGGTTGTGTAATGATGAAAATGAAGTATGGTGAGTTTATATATCCCATAATATCAAGGAGTAAAAAAGGCCATCAAGATCCTAGGACTACCACAACCAAGGCAATAAAGATGCATGAGAGTATGAGGAAGGTCATGACCGCATGAAGGGCTTACTAAAATGAAATGGATAATCCAAACAGAAAATATATAGAACAAGGTAAAAAAAATGCAAGCAAAATCTTAAACTTTCCTTATTTTTTAAAGTAGTAACTTTAAGCTCAATTCTTTCCTTATTTTTGCTATTATTTAGCAAGAAAATGGTGAAAGAAAGGAGCTTTCTGGTAATGTGGTTGCTGATGGGGTGTTATAAGGATGAAAATGTGTGTAAGGTTGAGTTTTTAAAGGTGTTCTAGTGGTGGTTTTAGGGAGCTACGGGAATGGAGGTTGGTTAAGGGTGAAAGCCAATGGAACAATGTTTTGGTGAGTTTTTGAAGCTAAAGTAGTTAGAGGATTTATAGGGATGGATAAGGAGTTTTTTTTTGGATTGCTAGAGAGCTTCTGTGATAGCTTAGAGAGTTTTTTCCTTTCTATTTTGAGATAGCTAGTTATGTTCCCCTTTTTTTGTTCAGCCCCTCTTTTTAGAAGACAATGCAAAGGGCATTTTTGATTTTTTTTCTTCTGCACCAAGGCACACCTCTAGCTACCATGCTTAGTTGACTTTCTTCTTATTGGTTCTACCATACTGAGCAAGGAGGCAGAGAGGCTATGAAAGCTTGCAATTAGAATATGCCTGCCACACCCTTATACACCCATATATCTTATGAAAGTGACCTTTGTCATTAATTGTTTGGACCCTAAAATTTTGTTAGAATCCGTTAATGAACCCATAATTAAGGTTTGCAATGTTTAATGATAGTTCCTTTGTGCAAAAAAATGTTTAAATCGGGTTTTCTAAGCCTAAAAAATTGCTCAAACTAGGCAAAAATGCCTTGGTGTATCAATAAAAAACATGCTATATCGATACACAAGGTACTTTTTACTCTTGAGTATCGATACAATGAGTTGTGTATCAATACTAAAAGCAAAAAATGTTTCCAGTCTCGAGACTTAGAGGCTAGTATCGATACTTTATTGATTTGCATCGATACTCATGCTTGTGTATCGATCCATTTTTCCAAAAATCACAACTTCAGCTACTGCCAAAGTTTGTATTGATACAAACATGCCAGATATCGATACCATACCTTGGGTATCGATACCAAACCTCTCGCATTGATACTTTCTGTGAAAATTCAAGTTTTTTGCACCGTAAAGGCCTCGTATCGATACTTACGCCCCAATATAACTTGTATATACCTATGGGTTCCCGATTTATGTTAAGTTGGTCACAAACAATGAAAAAGTGATTTGTGTACTCATTTGAATAACCTTGGTGACACCATGAAAAGTGGCCTTTGATGCCTCATTTTTACATTTTCTTTAATATGGCCCATAGGCATTTTAGACTTTCCCAAAAAAATATTTTCGCCTAGTGCCATGTCAACTAATAGTGCTTCACAACATGGTGCCCGATAGTCATCCCCTAGCTTTTATTTCTATTTTTTTGATTTTATCATCTTTTACCTAGCTCCTAGAATGCCAAAAACTAGTCCAGACAAAATGAGGTGTTTACAATCAACTTTTGTCACTCATCCAAATCGAGCCTTTAAAACCCCTATACCTGAATTGTTATGACTTCAATCTATGTTGTCATTATTATCCAATAATTATGGCCATTGAATAGAGGATTGCCCCACTTGAAAGTACAAAGTCTGGGACCTCATTAATGCTAAAAAGTTAAGCTTTGAAGAAGAAAAAGCTAGCTGCTATTAAAAGGCATAAAAGTGGGAGATAAGCATTGAGAATAGCTGGATTTATAAGAAGGGGATGCATGCCATACAGTAATTGGTGTAACCCTTATTTTGAAAGGCCCTTGTCTTTGAATTAACATCTTTTTGTGAAAAATACATATTTTGAATATTCAATGTTTTGATAAGATAGAATGTTTCTCAAAAAGCAAATATTTTTAAAAACATGACGATGAAAATTCTTAGGAATACTACTGATCAGTGTTGAAAATAAGCTTGTACCTTTGCATTCATCACCTTGTAAATGAAACCATGGTCATTTGAAAGACTCGATAATTCAGGGAAGTAACTTTAAAGTTCCCAAACCACGATTCCCTAGGTAAAGAGTAATAGAAAAAAGCTTCAAAAAATTTATGAGTTTCTTTGAAAATCAAACAAACATATTTGGGGCAACTAAATGTGTGCCAAGATTGCGCCCTAAATCTAGTTTCTTTTTTAGTAACCTAAATGTGGATTTCATGACCACCCTTTGGAAGTCGCTCATTACTTATATTTCAAGGTATGATGACTAAACAAATTACCCCTATGTCCTTAACAAAACCTTTTTGAGCCATCTTCATTTTTATCATTTTAAATATAGGCCAATACCCATTATTACTAATATTAAGGAATCAAGATAGAATTTTTGGCGGTAGCACAAATCCCTATGTTACCTGATTTCCCATTAATGATAAACCAAAAAGTAAAACATTTATGAATTATTTTAATAAAGAGATACCCTTATCAAAAAGAGTAAAATCAAGATTTTTTAATATCATAAACAAAAACTTCATATTTCTCTAGCTTCATCTAGTAAGGTATTAATGACATTTTGACTTCTCATGCATAGAATAATAAATCTATTTTAATAAAATTTTTTAAATACAAAAATGATGATAAAATACTTGACACCAAAAGCAAATAAACATCAAGATTTAAGTTAACACATAATAAAATATATTAATTTTTGAGCATCATGAGAGTGATTGAATCTTTACTTATGCTGTAATTGATTCCCGAACCATTTTCAAGTAAATTTTTGATTAATACGTGGAACTTGGAGCTTGTTTATGAGGGTTTCATAGCCCTCAAAAGATGAACTCCAGGAAGTGATTAATCTCACCAAGCCAAAATAGATTAGTGGTGAGTTTAAGTTAAATAGATGTTTTGCAATAATCTTTATCATTAAGTAGATTGAATGATTCATGTTGATGACTGCATCCCAATATGGACATGAACATGAAATAGAAAGAAACAAGAGATTTACCCATCTTAAGTCCAGTGCATCGAGATTTGTGTCATGGCACGTTGTGATAATAATATGTATAATTTAAGGTGTTATAAAATTAACATAACTATATTCATGATAATTAAAATATTATAATTTATTTAAATCTTATTATAAGATTATCACAATTTATGTGATGTTCTATTAATTTATTTAAGATATTATTATTTAAAATAATAGTTTAACATGTGAACAAGGTTTATTTTATTTACTCTATTCCGAATCTTCTAATTTAAGGTGAAAGATAAAAATGTTAGAGTATTTTTTTTGTTATTTAAGAATCATTTATGCTGATCTTTAGAAAAAAGAATCATTTGGGCAAGAGTCATTTGAAAATGAACATCCTTTAATAAAATTTAATGTAATATATCCTCATGTTCATATAAGGCTTATTATTCTCAGGTATTGATCAAAGCATCAAAACTGGTTGAAAATAGTCCATTGTAATAATATTTATGTTTCATATTAGATAAAAAACTAAAGAATAATAACAATTCAAAATAATTCAAATTTATATACCTAATTTTATCTAGGCTCCCAAGTCAACTCTCTTAAGATCCTTAATTGCCAAAAATATTTCTTTCTCATGCCTCGGGTGTGAGTGGTGATCTTTAAAGACTAGACTGAACAAGTGAAGGTAATTAGAGGAATGAATGGTGCACTTTTTGCAAAACATGCAGCAAGTATTGATACTTGTCCAAGGAGTACTGACACTACACCTTCCAATTGTTAAAAATTTAGAAGATAAAGGCAAGTATTAATATAAATATCGGCATTTCATTAAATAAAATTGAATAGCACTTTCCAAGGTACTAAATTATCAAAATTTTACCCTAAAGTACATTTACTTTAGCCATAAATATTAGTATTTATTAGGTTATGTGTCTATATTGGTGTTAATACTTTAAGGCAAAATTGAACATACCAGCTTAATTTTCAAAGTTTCAATGGTAGTTTCCTTCCTAGATCACTCTAAATGACCATGACTCATGTTTAAATCATATAAAATCTTTTTCAATATTTCAAAATCAATGACGATATAAAGGAATTTTAAAAGATTCAATTAACAGTCAAATAGGAGAAAAGGAACTAAACTAAAACCAAAAATCACTTTCCTCTAGCAAATAAGATACAGTCAAAAAAATTCAATCAAAAGATGATAGGAAAAAATTTTGGAAAAAAATGAGATGATAGAATTTTTTGAATTAGACATCAATGTCCATGAAGGGACATTGGCTATCCTATTTAGGACAACAAGCATCCATGGAGGTTTGGCTAAGGCATGAGGGGAAAGATTAGCCTATGGAAGGTTGGTTTAACAAGAAAGAAAAGATAAAGATAGCCAACAATTTTAAGGCCCACCTCTTTCATTTTTTTACAAAGTTTTCACTTAGATATTTCTTTTAATAAAAATTCTAATAGCCAAAAAAGAGAAAAACATAGATATTTTAGATCCTTCTAAAGTTATATTATGCTCATCTTTCTTGTTTATTCTCTTTTTTTATCATTTCATGTCTTGCATTTTGTATTTCCATGATTTATAAAGTCACTCTCCTTTCCTTTTAGATTTAACCATGCTTAAAAATGAAGGAAAAATAGTTTCTTCATGCATTTTATATGTGACTAAAACATCTATTTTGGTTGATTGCACTATATTTGTTTTTTTTTTTTTACATGTTTCGTTATTATCCAACAAAATAGGTTGAAAAGATTAATGAACTTAAAGTTTTATACCTTGACTGAGTTAATGATTTGAACCTTTTAGGTTCATGAAAACATCTTAGAGTTAACCCCATTTTGTTTCAAAAATTAGTTTTCAAAAACCTTATAAGTTATGAAAAATTTGGTTTAATCAGTAGACCTAATTTTAAGCAAATTTTTTATCTTTTTTCTACTCTAAGAAAATATTCAAAATCAAGTGTGTATATATATATGGTTGCATTTTGTTGATTTGCGCTGCAAAATGTCTTATGACTTAGAGCTTTACTAAAGACTTAATAAGCTAGAAGTCATAAGTTTTGTCTTATCTTTAGCCTATGGTTTTAAGGGGTTCTGTTTGATGTTTGAGGGCTAATTATGGTTCTATTTTAGAAGGCATTTGAATGCTCTTATGTTCTAAAAACATTTACGTCTATGCCATGTTTAGGACATCGATGGGCATGTCAGTTGTGATCTAGGGTGGTTGCTTTATTCCTTGTTAGTGGCAGTCATATGTCATTATGGAAGCTTCCTTTTATTGCTTTTTAGCTCCTATTTTGGCCTTGATTAGGTGGGAATAGGATGCCATACTATGGTTCTATAAGGATACAGTGCAACCTTTGTGTACTACTTACATTTACTGACATTCAACTGTCATTTGTTTATCTAAATGTCTCAATTCTAGTATTTTTTTTTGAGTTGCTATTTGCGCTAGTTAGAAGGATTATTTTGGGACTGTTTTATCCAAGTTTAAACCTTAATACTTTGCCATCATGATGCTTAAGGTTCACCTTTAAAAGTCTAGATTTTAGATTGTCAAATAGCCCTAGCATTAGGTTTGGTTAGGTTTATTTGTTTTAACATTGGTAGCCTATATTAGTGTCTAATTGTGGCTATTTGTACGGCGCTAATTAGATCCAATTTGAGGTCATGAGCTCTATAACTAAAAATCATTAAGTTAGCTTTTAAATGCTATAAGCTATGCACTTTTTGGAGATCATTTAGGTCATATCTGAATTTGGTTTTTACTAGGACATTTAATGATCCTGTTTCTGCCTTGCGCATAGGATTTGTTATTGGCTATTCGTGTAGCCACCAATCTAATCCATTTTAAGCCAATAAACTCTGTTATTAAAGGCTATTAAGTTAGTTTTAAATGGCAGTGGTTTCACATTTTTTTAGAGTTTAGTAGGCACATAACAATCTTGACTTTCTTTACTATTTGTGTCCTCTATATCCAATAACCATTTCTATTTATGGCCTTTGATTGGCCTAAAATTAGAATTTTTTGTAGGCCATAATATTTAGAATTAAAATCATTTAGCTAGCTTTGAAATGGTAGAAGCCTTGAATTTTTTTGAAGATCATTTAGGCATAAAATGAACTAAGTTTCCCTTGTATATATAATAGCATTATATCATTTCATGCTAAGGCATTTCAATGCCTTAGCTATGAAAGATCTAATCTTAGCCATTAAATGCTAGCTATTCGGATTTGGAGAAATCAATTACAATAAAAATTTTATTAAAAGCCAAAAATAAGAGATAAGCAATGGAATATACTGAACAACATCAACGGATTATCTTAAAAGCATCTTGATACATTACCTCAATTTGAAGATGTTCATCTTCTCGAATTAAAACAGACTCTACTTTGATCTTGTACATTAAGCCCGATTGTTGTAAACCATAGCAATCCATACATAGAACCTCTTATGTTAATCCACATATGTTGCTCGAAAATCCTTTATAAAGGAGGGACTCCTGTATGTTAAAACTGTGCTAGTAGATTAGGTTTCAAGAACCTTCTCTAAGCAACCTCTCTATGCACCAAAAAAATCAATGAAGAAACAATTTTCTATCAAAAGCCGAAAAAGATAGTTTAAGAGAATCAAGTGGCGTAAATTCTTTTTTGGTAAGATTAAAAGGCACCTTTAAGGTTTCTCCCTTATCTTAAGGATGGCAGAAAGTAAGGTTTAAATACATAGGGTTCACTTTTTGCATAATTACACTTTGGCCCTATGTTTTTGAACAACTCAAAAAAGTCTTAAGTAACTTTTTCTCTTTAGGTGATTTAATCCTTGTCTCATTTTAATTTCATAAAATCACTTGTATGTGTGTGACCCATTACTCCCTACCATATCGACAATAAAAATAAATTTACTCAGTTAAGAATAATTTATATTTATAGACCAAGATCGGCATCTAGCAATTCATTATGGCCACCCGATATGTAGGAAAAGTCAAATTGGTTTTGACAAGCCTTTCAGTATATAATGTCTTAGTGTAATTCAATCTTTTCGTCATATATCTTGGACTAGGCAAGAGTTTGGTGTATTGCTTACCCTTTACCTATTCCATAATTGTATGCAACCCTTACATATTAACTCCATAATTGTATTGCCTTGGCTAAGATGTATGAGTTAACACGAGCCAATTACATGCAAGATATGTCCCCTTCAATCACTTAAGGTGATGAATCCTCTCTAGACCACTCATTCACCTTCAATATGCTTCATATCATACCCAAAAACACCCTTATTTGGTATTCATCTATTGTGAACCCGTTTGTGATGATCTCTAAGTATGATAATTCACATACAAGATGACCGATGTCATATGTCTATGTATCACTTACACTAATAACACATGAGAGTATTTTACACTTAAGTGAAAAACCAAAAATACCAATTGGAACTTTCATAGCATGTCACATTCAGTGAACTTGTTACCATAACAAACACCTGTATGACATCCCTAAATATCTCCATACTCTAACTTATAAGATCAGTTGCATGTATCCTATGCATGGAGGTTTACATATGCTAGTCTTTGTACATTGTCAATACCTTGTCTTGAAAAAATACAATAACCAAGAACACTTTTAGAAACATGACTTTGATGCTAGAGATCTCATAATTGTAACTCTTTACAATTCCCTTGCAAAGGTAATGTGCTTCATGAGCTTTATCTACATAAGATGTGAACTACTAATTATGTATCAATCTAATGGATGAAAAAGTACCTCATATTATGTTGAACAAATATAATGAATTTTATATGAATTAACTAATAACTAGTGTTTTAGAAGTAAAACAATTGGCTTATAGGTCTTAAGCTAACAATTTTCGGCTAACATTAAAGAAAATTGCCTATATGTTTAAGCCCTATACTCTATATGGTGATTGTGTTTCTGATGGGGTAAAACCTTAGTGAAAGGATTAGCTACATTGTCCTCAATGGGTGCTTGTTCAATACTAACATCATGTCTTTTTGTTATGTCTCTAATGATGTGATATCGCTGTAATACATGTTTAGATTTATAATTAGAACTTGGTTCTTTAACTTGTGCTATGGCTCTATTGTTATCACAATAACCTACTACTAGATCAATAATGCTTAGAACCACACCAAGTTTTGTGATGAACTTCTTCATCCAAACTACCTCTTTTGTAGCCTTACATGGAGAGATATATTTAGCTTTGGTTATTAAATCTACAGTTGTCACCTATTTGGAACTTTTCGAACTAATTATAGCTCTATTAAGGGTAAATATATAACCACTTTATAACTTGTAGTCATCCCAATCTGATTGAAAGATAGCATCAATATGGCCTCAAACTCGGAGCTCTCCCCCTCTATAAACTAAAAAGATGTCCTTAGTTCTTCGTAACTACTTCAAGATATGCTTAACAGCTGTCCAACACCCTTAACAAGATTACTTTGGTTTCTGATCATGATACTTAGAACATATGATACATCTGGTCTAGTACATAACATGGTACACATAATGGATTAACTACTAAGGCATATGGAATCTAATCCATTTGAGCCCTTTCATATGATGTTTTAGGACACATCTATTTCAAGTAATGCACACCTTGAACCATAGACAAGTTTTCTCTCTTGAAGTTTTCCATTTTAAACCTTGTAAGAATCTATCTACGTATAAGGATTGGGGCAAGCCAATCATTCATTTTGATCTATCTTTATAGATCTTAATTGTTAGAACAAATGCTACTTCTCCTAAATCTTTCATAGAGAATTATCTCGATAGCCAAACCTCCATGGTTTACAACATAGTTATTTCATTTCCCATAAACAATATGTTGTTAATATATAGCAACAAGAAAATAATTGCCTACCCATTTATCTTCTTATAAATAAATGGATCATTAGGAGTCTTATTAAGGCTGAATACTTTAATTGTTTCATTGAGTCTAATGTTCCAATTTCACGATGCTTTCTATAGTCCATAGACGGACCTCTTAAGCTTACATACCTAATTTGGAGTTGACTTGGAATAAAACTTTTTAGCTGTGCCATATACATATCTTTTTGTAAATTCTTGTAAAGGAATGATGCTTTTACATCCATTTGCCAAATGTCATAATCGTAATATGTAGTTATTACAAGCAATATTCGAATGGAGTTTACCATGGCAACTAGTGAAAAGGTTTCCTTATAATCAATGCCTTCAACTTGATCATAACCTTTTATAATCTGGCCTTATGTGTTTGCAAGTTGCCATTTATATTGGTTTTTCTCTTAAATACCCATTTACACATTATGGGCTTCATCTGTTCATGTGGGTCAACCAAAGTCTATACTTGATTAACATCCATGGCATCCATCTTGGACTTCATGGCATCAAGCTATTTATTAGAATCAATGTCATTCATTGCTTTCTCATAAGTGGTAGGATCAGTATCATAAGGCAAGCCTTTTTGGTTCTTGAAAATCCACATCTCTCTAGAGCTTGCCTTATCCTACCTAATCATCGAAGTACTTGTGTATCTTGAGTTTTAGGCAGAGCATCTAATGCTTTATCCCTTAATTTTGGTTCTAAAGAAATGTCAACTTGTGTTTCTTGAACTTCTTCAAGATCAATCTTACTCTTACTTCTAGTAGAAACTCCTTCTCCATGAAGATAACGTGTTTTGAAATAACTATCTTTTGTTCAAAAACAGCATAAAAGTAATATCTAGCTATTTCTTTTAGATATCCCATAAATTTACACCTATCTGATCTAGTTGCGAACATGTTAGACGTTGTTCACTTTACATAAATTGGATAGGTAAATCTTAAGATGAGACATATATGGTTTTTTATCATGCCACATCTCATATGGTCTCTTATCCATAGATTTGGTTGGAACCCTGTTTAGAAGATATGCAACAGTTTCTAAAGCATATCCCTAAAAGGAAGTTAAAAGGTCTGCCTTAAACATCATGGAATAAACCATGTCCAACAAGGTTCGATTTTTCCTCTCAAACACTCAGTTATGTTGCGCAGTTTTGGGTGGAGTATATCGTGATAGAATACCATTTTCTATCAAATGACCTAAGAATCCCCAACTTAACTGTTCTCCTCCTTAATTAAATCTAAGAATCAAAATTCTCTCACTAGTTTATTTTTCTACTTTAGTCCTAAACTCTTTAAACATTTCAAAAGCTTTGGACTTTTACTTTATTAAATACACATACTTATACCTAAAGTCATCATCAGTAAAGGTAATAAAGTAAAAGTACTTATTTCTAGCCATTATGCTCATTGGTCCACATTCATCAAAATGTATTAAGCTCAGTAAATTACCAGCCCTTTCACTTTTACTAGTGAAGTGAGTCATAATCATCTTGCTAAGGAGACAATATTCATATGTCCCATATGATTCATAGTCAAATAGGTCGAGGTAACCTTCTTAATGCAACTTGGCTACTTGAGTCTTATTGACATGCCCAATCTATAGTGCCAGATATAGGTCTCTGTTGGATCATTCTTCATTACTTTCTTTACATTGATGTTGAGTAAAGAAATTTCTGGATCCAATACAAATAAGCTATTCTTTAATGGGGCCGATCCATAGACAATGTCATTTAAAATGATAGTACAACCACTACTTTTAATTCCAAACTTAAAATCATCATTATCAGTGAGAAGTGATATAGAAATGATGTTTCTAGATAGTCTAGGAACATAAGACATTCTTTTAGTTCCAAGCTTATGCTTGAAGACAACGAAAAGGTAAAAGTTCTAATGGCATCACCTGCAACTTTGCTATATTACCCATTCTTAGTACTACCTTACTTGAGCCCAATTTTTTACTATTCTTTAACAAACTTATGTCATTATATAAGTGTGATCAACATCCTAGATCAATTATCTAGATTGTGGAATTAACAGTAAAGTAATTCAATTTTATCATGTGAAAGTCAGCTATATTCCTTTGATTGAGAATTTTTCTCAATTTACATACTACTCCAAACACTTGGGACTAACGGCATCAAGTATGCCTTGCAGTACAGTTATCATAATTACTATTATCAACAATGTAGTATGAAATAAATATTAATCATATGCATTTCTCCTAATGTTAACCTCTAATGCTATACAATCAAGTTGTATGCATTTGAACAACACAGCATTAGTTAAGTAAGACCTATAATTCATAACACAAGTAGTGCGGGTGGCAAAGACCTTAAGCGCTCAACAATTCTCCATGGTTGGAACTCAGATATCTTGTTATGAATAATGGAAGGCATCTTTATCATGCATATCATATGACTTAAAATGTACGAGGGATTTTGTTCTTTTTATATTTTAATTTAAGGTCTCATCATATTTGCATGCATAGTATATTATATCACACATAAAATAAATCTATATCGTGCAAACTACTTGGATGATTATGAACTTTACAAATGTAATCTCCTCAAATGCCAGAGCATATTACTTGGTCAATTCCTAGGTGATTACAAGCAAAGTCTTTATAAGTCTTCTTGCAACCTCTCGTGCTTTATGGCACCCTTGCTTTGATCTCCATCTTTGGGATACAAAATTTTTTCTTAACTAATCCTAGTTTTACACTTGTATGTAATCTAATTACATTTATAATAAAGAAACCTCAAGTTACATTTGAAGGGAATTAGATAAGAAAAGAATTTTACATCCATAAAAATTTTGAGGTAAGGCAAGGTACGTAAACCCTATTTAAAAAATTAAATACACATGAACAATCAATCATCCACAATCATGTTGGACCTATGTCCATAACCATTGGATACATCCACAATATTTATGAATATATTTAAATAAATATTATTTCAATTTCTAGTTGCCAATTTCAAATAGTCTCTTTAATCTTGTCTATTAAGAAAAACTAATTTCTTACATGATTAATTTTTATCCTAATCTCATTAACACAAACCAAATCCAGTTAGAATTTAATCCTTTAAATTAAAACATTAACTAATCTTGTCTTAAACAATATAAGATTTAATTGATTGGATAATTTTAGCTTGGTGATAATTAGTTGTTTTATTGGAATTAAACTTTATTAAAAATAAGACCTTATTTCTGCCTAACTAGCTAACTTTTAGCAAAATTATCCTTTTTTTAATAAATTGTCTTCATCTTGGTTGATCAAATCAAGCCTCAAAAGATAGACTCCTAGTAGGAAAAAACTTCCTAAAATCTAGGAGGCTGGTAGACTCTTAGTAGGAACAAACTTCCAAAAATCTAGGAGGTTGGTGCAAAGGAGGACTTTAATCCTCTCGGGCTTATCGCCCCCTATGGTGGTTTCCACTGAGCATTCGAATACTGAGTCACCAACAATGGTTCACTCCTACTAAACCAAGACTTCAATCCTCTCGGGTTTATTGCCCTCTATGGTGGTTTCCACCAAGCATTTGAATACAAGTCACCACCAATGGTTCGCTCCCAATAAACCTCTGATTTTTGCTATGAATTTCAGCATGATGCTACCATTAATACCTTAAATTAAGGTGTCAAAAGGCTGTTCTAAATGCATCCATGAAGTGTATGGATATATAGCATCATGCATAGCACTAATTCAAAACATTTTCAAACCAAACCTGTTTTGGATTTCACCAGCAAGAGTCTCTTTCAAGACTGGAAAACATGGAAAAAGTTACACCAAAAAGCAACCAAAATTCTAAAACTTTTTGGATTCTCAAAAACCACCAAACTAAGGCAATTTCTATTCAAACAACACTCAAACATGCCTAATAAGATTTAATCACCATAAAATTATTTAAACTAATTTTAAATAATCAAAAGATAATTAAAAAATATTATTAGCATGCTATAAACATGTGAAAGTTTTAAAAAAAATCAAGGCAATTGCATCAAATAGACTAATCAAAGGAAAACTATTTTACCATTGGCAATAACTAAGTCTATGATCGATCAAGGTTAATAAGGAGGCTTGGATAGTACTTAAAGGATCTAATCCTAGGCATCAAATGCTAGCTGTTCAGATTTAGGGAAATTAGTTTACAACAAAAATTTTACTAAAATTCAAAAAATAGAGATAAGCAATGAAACATACCAAACAACATCAACAGATCATCTTAAAAGCATCTTAATCTATCTCTATAAAATAAAAAGGAAAAAAAATCTAATTTCATAGCTCAATCAGAAGATGTTTATCTCCTCATATTAAAACAAACTCCGCATTAATCTTGTACACCAAGCTTAGTTGTCGTAAACCAAAGCTATCCACATATCCAACCTTTAATGTTGATCCACACAGGTGACAATTTCATCTTTAGACAACTTGATCTATATCTCATTTTAATTTCATAATGTCACCCTTATGTGTATGACCCATTAGGCCTCTATTATATCGACAATAAATATAAATTTACTCATTTCAGATTAATTTATATTTATAGACCGAGATTGGCACCAGCAATGCATTATGGCAACCTGATAGGTAGAATGAGTAAATTGATTTTGAGAATCACTCCAGTTTATACTATCACAATGTAATTCAATCTTTCATTATATGTCCCAAAATAGGTAAGAGTTTGGTGTAATTTCTACTCTTGACCTATCCCATATTAGTATGCAATTGCTAAGTGTTATCTTTATAAATATATTTCCTTGGGCAAGGTCTTTGAGTTAATATGGGCCAAGTACATGCAAGATATGTCCCCTTAAATTACTTAGGGTGATTAATCCTTTTTCACCTTTTATATGCTTCATATCATATCCAAAACCACCCTTGTTTGGTATTCATCATTGTGAAACCTATTACGATAACCTCTAAATATGATAATTCATATACAAGTTGACTTAGTGTCACAAGTCTAAGGATTACTTACACTGCCAACACATAAGAGTCTTTCCATATACACTTAAGTGAAATACCAAATAGAGCTCTCATAGTGTGTCATGTTCAATGAACTTTTTACCATAAAAAGCACTCATATGATGTCCTAAAGTATCTCTATACTTTAACTTATGAGATTAGTTGCATGCATCTTATGCGCGGAGACTTATATATACCAGTATTTAGGGATTGTCAATACCCTGTCTTAATAATAGATGACCAAGAATGTTTATAGAAACACGACTTTGATGCATAAGGATTTTATAATTATAACTCTTTACAATTTCCTTACAAAACCAATGTGCTTCATCTATATAAGATGAAAACTACAAATTATGTATCGATCTAATGGATTAAAAAATACCTCATATTATATTAAACAAATACAATAAGTGTTGCATGAATTAACTTATAGCTAGTGCTTTACAAGCAAATCCAATTGGCTTATAGGGCTTAAACTAACAAGCCAATCTCCTTAAGTTTTTAGTTTTTGTTTAACTTTTAAGGCATTCGAATACATCAGATTACTATAAAGTTTATGTCCTTTTAGGTTTGTTTAGTCCTTATATTCATCCATCCCCCTTGGCACTGAATCAAGAAGGCATTTGAATGCTCAATTTCACTCTTACATTTGGATTCAATGGTTAGTTTTTGTGATGTTCTTTGGAACTATTTTAAACTAATTCCAACCTGATTTTTCAATTTATTTAATGCACAAATCATGAATAGAGTCCAAGCTCATCTCTATATTTGTTTAGTCACTCTTTAAAGCATCTAAGACATTTACATGGTACATGTCCTCAAGGTCCTGTCTTTACTAGTTTTCTTTATCTGTTGAAATGATTGTTAATTTTGTGTTAGCTTAAATTAGCATGTCTATATTCCTTACTTAATTTTAGCCTTATTAAATTGCCATTTGCCTTACTTATGCCATGCCATGTAAAATAATTGCCTTAAAATCCATTTTTACTCAAAACATAAAGCAAAGTTATCAGGTTAAGGTCTTTTCCAAATATTTTTGCCATACTATTCATGAAGGTTTCAAAATTGCCTAAATTTAAGAATATCTTTTCTAAAAATAATGATTTGAAAAATGTTTCTAAATATTAAAAACTTACATATTCTATCGAGCTATCAGGGAGTGTAGAAAAGTTCAAAATTATAAAATTTTTTAGATTTTTATGGAAATAGTTTCTGAACATTTTCATTGAAAAATCATCAATTCCATTAGCTTGTTTATATATACCTCACAATTATTAAATTATCATCATTATAATGCCATGTTATGTAAATTAATTGGAATAAAATTCTATTTACTCTAAAATAAGACAAATGTTTTTTTTGTTAAGGTCTTTCTTAAATTTTTGCCATACTAGTAGGAGAGATTTTGAAAATCGCCTTAATGCAAATATAACTTGCTCCATAGTGATTTGAAAATTTTTAAATATTAAAAAAAGGTTATATATTTCATTAAGCTATCTGGGAGTACAGAAAATTTTGAAATTATGAAAATTCTAGATCTTTTTTATCAAAAAGGGACAAATTCATTTTTGGTAATCTTATGGATTAAGCTAAATATTGAAATCAAAATCTTCAAATTTGGAATTAGGATAACATAAGGCTAGAAGGTACTAATTTTAGTATGTAGTAAGGGTGTTAATCTTTCCCTACTAGTAACCAATTTGTGAACCTAATTACTTTTACCTTAAAATCAGGTTTTTAAAACAAATGCCCAATTTTTTATAAAAGAGCCATTTTAGTAGGTGGTTGATCACACCTAGCCAAAAAAAAAAATCCATGGCAAGTCTATTTTCTAGGTTATGCTATAGTAGCCATTCAACAAAACAATTTTAATGCTCTAATATGTTGAGTTCACATTCAACATGCTATGACACGAGATAATCTCATGGTCAAAGAATTGTCATTACAACATAATTATAGATCTTGTCTTGTGCCTGTACATATATAACCATAGTATTAGCTTACATACAAAAAAGATAACAAAAATATGTGATCAAGTTATACATATCAAATGATAATTGCTCATTTGTTATACTTAAAAGTACTAATGATAATTACAAAGTTAAAATAAATTAATAACTTATTTTATGGTTATTATTTTTATTAAATTAATGTTTTAAAAATGGAATTATACTTAGTTTAAGTTATGGTTATTTTTTAAGAAAGTTTTAGGTTCTAATTTCAAGAATTAATTCTAATTAGTGCAGAAAAAAATGCAAAATCAAAAAAAGATTAGACTCCCTAAATCGGATCATTTGCATGTTTTTTATCGATCTTTCAAAACAAAAACATATAAAATGGATCTAAAAATTCTCATACCCTAGCCTAGGGCTGGCATAATCCCAAGCAAGAATTTCATGATTGCTTATTCATTTACATGAAGCATGATTTCAAACTAAAGCTATCCAAGCATCTAACCTCTAGAGACTTTGTTTTGCTAGGATCCATGCTAACAACTTGGGTTTTGCAAACCTTTGCTTAGTTTTTTCTCTCTCTAGATTCAAAATTGAATGATGTTGAAAAGTGACTTTTCTCTAATCTTTGGTGAATCGTAATTCACCCTTAGGAAGGTGGTAAAATCACATATCATTAATTAAAGTTGATAAAATGACACAAAAACTATCCAATGGAATGCTAAGGGATAGCAAAGTTGGATTTTGCAAGAATCTGTATTCTCAATGAAGTCCAGTCTTATGCAATAATAGCATTTAAATAATTTATAAAATATCATATATTATAGCAAAAACTATAAACACAAAAGTAGCTAGACTTTCCCGCAAATCTTTAAAAGGGATGTACACATGTAGTAATTAAAAAAATTAAATTTAACGAAATTTAATCACACATATGTAAATGATTACCAAACTCTTAGATATCATAATTTGGAGTAAAATCCAATCTGAAATGAACCTGAAAGTGGGTGGCTAGGTGTCTGATTAGATCTTTGAGGTCACAAGCATAGATCTTGCCTCAAATAATAATTAACATAGATGATAATTGGAGCCTTTTTAAGGATTAACAATTATTTGATGCTAGCCAAAACACTCAAGGAGTCTTAACCAAAAGATAGCTACAGGTCAGTTCTTCCTTCACTCGATCTAAGAACACTTTTGGAATAGTGTTCTCTCCAAAGAAATGAAAAGAATGTTCGAAGAAGAGGAAGAGAAAATAGGTAGTGGCAATGAGGAATTTTCTTCCTTCAAGGGTGGCGGCATTGAGGAGAAATATAGATGAATCACCAACAATCTTCCCTCTTTCATGCTTGCCTTAGTCAAATTCAATTTCTCCTAAAAGGAGAATTTTGATCAAGTTCCAATTCCTAGCATAACTGAAACTCTTTCACCTTAAGTAATTGAATTTTGATCATGCCTTTTATCTATGGTAGCCAAACCTAGCCCTAAAATAGTCTATAAGGAATTCGAGTAATGCACTATATTTTTAGACATGTTTCCAGCTTTGTGCATCATAGATTATTTAGCTACATTAGTTTTTTATTGAGTTTAATCTAATTGAAACCTTTTATTTATCACATAAATTAATTAATTTATCTCATATAATTGTCATATAATTAACTACGACATAAAAAACCGTTTAGCTAAACCAAATTATCCTTTTATGAATTTTTGGGTAAATAAAATTAATAAATTAAATTAAAAATTTTAATTTAATAATAATCTTATTAATATTAATTATCTAAATAATTAATATTTTGATATTATGTCTTAATTTAGACATTATCCATCTTAGATATAGTATGTCTAAATTTAGACATTACCTAGATAAAACAATTTTATCCACTATGTCTTAAAAAGACTACAAAATCATAGATTTCACAAAATCTAAATTTTTTGTCTTAAATTCTTAATTGAACTTTTCAATTATATCTTCCATTTAATCATCTTTTATTTAAATAAGTCATAATTAAATCATGATTTTAATCCGACAATATTATCCTATTATGTGTGACTCATTAGTCTTCCAACATGTTAGTGATGAACATAATTAATCTCATTAATCATGTTCATAGATCAAAAAGGGGATCTAGTAACCTATCATGACCACCCAAATGTTAAAGAGTCGATGTGAACTCATCAAAACCTTTCAGTAGTCAGTGTAATACAACCTTTCACCATATATCCCGAAATGTATATTAGCATGGTATAGTTCTTGCTTCTACTTCAATCCATGTTTAATCTTGTAACTCAAGGTTAATGATCATGAATCTACAAGGAACAATTTCTCATAATTCACTATGCTTTGGCTAGAGACTTTAATCGATTAACCATATTCAAGATCATTTGAGATATGTCTCCAATGTCAATCTAAGCGATGAATCCTCTTTACTCATTCATCTACTGTGTGGATCATACCATACCCAACATATCTTACCTTACATATCCATCTATTATGGGCCTATTTTTGGCAAATATAAGTATGACACTTCTTATACGAGATGACTTGGTATCTCAAGTCTGAGGACTAGTTACTCAATTGGCACATGAGAACATATTCTATAAACACTTAAGTAATTAATACCAAATAAAGTTCTCGTATTGACCATGGTTAGTGAACTTGTTTCCACAAAACAAGCACCCATATACTATCCATAAATATCCTATATACTTTAACTTTTATGAGATTAAAGGGTTGCATGCATCTAATACATGGAGGTTTAGCATATGCTAGTCTTTGTGCATTGTCACACCTTATTTTGACTATATGATAACTAGGAACATTTTTACAAACATGGCTTTGAGGTAAAAGATCATCGTCATAATGGTTTCCTATCTTTGCAATGCCATTTTGTTTCAAGGGCTTCATCCAATTAGTGTTTCCATGCTAGTCAACCACGCCACTAACATAAAGGAAAGCCTTTATCACTACAAAATAGTAACATGTATATAGCTAATTAGCCATATATCCTATGTCCAATCCAATAGCTTTAAGGGCGTACATCAATAGACTTTTATACCTTAGGAAAGTGTTTTCTAACTTTTAGACTATTTCCACAAGTCCTTGCCCTTTTGAACAATTCTAATTGGGCCTAAGTTACTCATCCTAATTTTTATTAGTCACCATTATATGTGTAACCCATTTA
Organism: Adansonia grandidieri; assembly: GCA_038382065.1. Lineage (NCBI taxonomy): Eukaryota > Viridiplantae > Streptophyta > Magnoliopsida > Malvales > Malvaceae > Adansonia > Adansonia grandidieri. The sequence goes on along the minus strand of JBBYHK010281110.1, from coordinate 53,996 downwards.
GCCTCCATCATATTAACAATAAATATAAATTATTTAATTAAGAATATTTATATCTATAGACCAAGATTGGCATCTAGCAAAGTATTATGGCCCCCTAACATGCGGGGAGTGTTAAATTGGTTTTTTCAAGCCCTTCAATACTAGTCTTTAAGTGTAATTCAATCCATTCATCATACATCCTAGAGAATGAAAGAGCATAGTGCAATGTCTACCTTTATCCCTTTCCATATTAACTTTGTAGCCTTTATGTGTTAACTCTATAATCAGTATTGCCTTGGCTGAGAACTTTTAGTTAACATGGGTCAAGTACATGTAATCTTTTTTGGACCACTCATCCACTTTCATGGCATACCCAAAATTGACCTTCCTTTGGCATTGTCTATTATAGACCCGTTTGATGATCTTATATATAAAAATCCATATACAAAGTGACTAGATGCCACAAGTCTAAGGATTATTTGCACTATTAACACATGAGAGTATTTTCATGAACTTTTAAGTGAAACATGTTCAGCGTACTTGTTCTACCTAACAAGCACCCATATGTTATTCTTATGTATCTCTATACTTCAACTTATGTGATCAACTACATGCATCAAATGCATTAAAGCTTAACAGATACTAGTCTTTGTGCATTCTTAAGGCCATGTCTTGATAATACAATTAGCGTGGACATTTTTAGAAATGCAGCATTGATACATAAGAATATCATAATTATAGCTTATTACAATTATTTTGAAAGGCTGATGTGTTTCATGGGCTTTATCTACATAGCATGTATACAACAATTATCAAATCATTTCTTATAGATACAGAAATACCTCATTAACGTTAGTAAATTCTAATCTTTGCAACATGAAAATTTCTAAATGCTAGTGTATCACAAGCTAAAGTAATTGGCTTACAGGGTTTACACTATTTATCTCCAACTAGCACTAAAGCCAATCACCTATATGTCAAAGTCCTATACCCTCCATATCATGATCAAGTTTTTGCTAGGATAGAACTTTAGTGAAAAGATTAACTAAGTTGTCCTCGGTAAGTACTCGCTCCATACTAATGTCATGCCTTTCAACAAAGTCTCTAGTGATGTGATTTCACTATAATATATATTTAGATTTATGATGAGGATTGGTTCCTTAGCTTGTGCTATGGCTCAGTTGTTATCATAGTAAAGTGGTATTGGATCAACACTACTCAAAACCACACCTATTTCAGTAATGAACTTTTTTTATCTAAATTGCCTTTTTTGTGGCCTCACACATGAAGCTGCATTTGGCTTTAGTTGTTGAATCTGCAATTGGAGCATGTTTGGAATTTTTCCAACTAACTACAACACTATTTAGGGTAAATACATAACCATTTTGTGATTTAATGTTATCTCTATCAAATAGAAATTAGCATTATATAGCCTCTAACTAGAAGTTCAACCCTTCTATAAACTAGAAAGATGTCCTTAGTCCTTCGCAAATACTTGAGAATATTCTTCATAGTAATCCAGTGAGTATCACTAGGGTTTTTTTAGTATCTACTCATGATACATAGAGCATATGATACATCTAGTCTCATACACAACATAGTAGATATAATAAATCCAACAGCTGAGGCATATGGAATTTTATTCATGCATATCCTTTCATCTTCTATTTTAGGACACATTGATTCTGAGTAATGTACACCGTGCACCATAAGCAAGTTTCCTCTCTGTGAGTTTTCCATGCTAAACCTCTTTAGTACCTTGCATATGTAGGCAAACTAGGATAAACCAAGTGGTTATTTTGATCTATCTCTACAGATTTTAATTCCCAAAATGAATGCTACCTTTCTCAAATCCTTCATGGACAATTGTCTAGATAGCCAAACTTAGTAGCCTGTAGCATTAGTCATTTCCTAAGAGCAATATGTCATGTACATATAGTACAAAGAAGATGATGGCTTGCCCATTTACCATTTTATAGACACATGGATCATCAAGATTCTTTTCTTTAATTGCTTCATCAAATAAGATATTCCAACTCCTTCAAGCTTGTTTTAGCCCATAAATGGACCTTTTTACTTTGCATACCTTATTTGGATTTGACTTGGATATAAAACCATTAGGTTGAGTCATATACACATTTTCTTGGAAATTCCCATTAAAGAACATAGTTTTTACATCCATTTGCTATATATAGCTATAGCAAGCATAATTCAAATAGATTTTACCTTGGCAACTGGCAAAAAGTTTCCTTATAATCAATGCTTTCAACTAGATTATAACCTTTTGCCACTAATCTAGCCTTATGCATTTGCATGTTGCCATCTATTTCAACAATTCTCTTAAAGATGCAGTTTGCACCTTATGGATGGGTCAACCAAAGTTCATACTTGGCTAAATTCCATGGCGTCTACCCATTTCTCAAAATTAATGGTAGACATTACTTCATTAATGGAATGCAAATTTATGGTTCTTGAGCTTCTTTAAGACCAATTTTACTCCCATTGAACTCTTTTAGCAGAAACTCTTTCTCTAAGAAGATAGTATGTTTTAAAACAAACATTATTTCTTTAGTTGGATTGTGAAAGTAAAATCCAATAGTTTCTTTTGGATATCCAAAAAACTTACATTTATCTAATCTAGCTCCAAGCTTTTCATATGCCATTCGCTTCACATAAGCTAGACATCCTAAATCTTAAGATAAAACAACAATGTCTTTTACCATGCCATGTCTCATATGGTTTCTTGTCCACTGATTTAGATAAAACCCTTAGAAGATAGATAGCAGCTTCTAAGGCATTGTCGCAACAGGGCCCAAATACCTAACTAGCCTGACTTAATATGGCGGGTGTACCCATATTCCTATATATATTTGAATATCATTTTTTTTATTTTAAGGACACATATCATTATTATTTTATTATTGTTTACTTTTAGTACTTGGAAACTGAGTTGTCAAGATGAGTCATTCACTTGACTTATTTTTAAATAGTGGTTATGAAACGACTATTTATTTTGGAATCGCCACCAGTCTTATTTTGGCCAGGTGAGATTGGTCACCTATCAGAGCTCATCTTTCAAAGGTTATAAAACCCTTAAAAACAAACTTTAAGGTCTGCGTTCATACCAAAGATCACATGAAAGGGTTCGAGAGTCAGTTACAATCACAAGTAAGGATTAACCTTCTCGTGATGCTCGATAATTGTTATATTATTAATCACGTGTTAACTTAAATTCTAATTTTTATTTAACGTCAATATTAAATATTTAATTATAATTCATATTTATAAAAATAAAATTCTATGAAACAAATTTTATTGTTCCTGATGAGAAAATTGTTTTTTATTTTTGAAAATAACAACATCATTCGTACCCTTCCAGAAAACTAAGAGGACAAGAAACTTTTTATCGTTCTTTATCATACCCAGCTAAAGAATCTGTGGAATATGAAATTTTTTTAGAAAAAAATGAAAATGTCTTTTGTACCTCGCTAGAAAGCCTGTCGAATACAAAAGATTTTACTTTTACAAAAATTGAAAAATCTTGACTTTCATTCTTAAAGGGGTGTCTCATTATTAAAGTAATCTGTAGTACTCCTCGCATATTCTAGTAGGAATTCCACGTATAATTTAATTAGGAGACATTGCCTTAACTTTTTAAAAAAATATATCTAATTTTATTAAGAATATTAATCATAAGAGCTAAAAACGGTCCAATATGATGAACTTATTCCTAATGTGTACTTTCAAAATGAAAGTATCCCAGGAAACACATAGGACTTGATTCTAATACAAAATTATGGATATACCCTTAGGTATACCTTCAACATGAAAGTATGCCAATAACCTCTAAAGACTCAAAAGTCATCTTAAAAGGCCAAACCGACCTAAATATTCACCATGGCATAAAAGAATCTAGTGAACAGAAATATCAAAATGCCCTAGGGTATACCTTAACGTGAAAGTATCCCGCTAACCTTAATGGACTTTAAAATGATCTTAGAAGGCTAAACCAATTCTAAATATTCACCTTTAGCATAAAAGCAACTCGATAAGCAAAATTACTAAAATGCCCATAGGGTATACCTTCGACGTGAAAGTATCTCGGTAACCCTAATACAATTTAAAATGATCTTAGAAGGCTAAACTAATCCTAAATATTCACCTCTAACATAAAAACATCTAAGTGAGCAAATTACAAAAATGCTCTTAGGGTATACATTTGATATGAAAGTATCCCGATAACTCTAACGAACACTAATACAATGATGAAATGAAAAACCTATTCTAAATATGCACCTTTGGCATAAAAGCATCCTGGTTACTATCTAAGACACGTTCTAGGTAAAATTTCCAAAATGCCGTTAGGGTATACATTCAACATGAAAGTTTTTCGGTACCCTAACAGACACTAATATGATGATAAAATGACAACCCTATCTTAGATATGCATCTTTGGCATAAAAGCATCCCAGTTACTATCTAGGACTCAATTTTAAGTAAATTTACCAAAATGCTCTTAAGGATATTGATGTGAAAGTATCTCGATACCTTAACGGACACTAAAATGATGATGAAATTATGAATTTACCCTAACAGGGAAATTAT
>JBBYHK010281110.1:23716-49312 GCA_038382065.1 Adansonia grandidieri | reverse complement strand
TAATCCTAAAATTGGCTTAAATTGCAAAAATTACAATTAAGCCCTAAAAATTTTAAAAATTTCATTTTGTACCCTACAAAAAATCGAGAGGATATGAAAGGTTTTAAAAATTTCTATACTCCTACGAAAGGCCATAAGAATAATAGAAATATTTAAAAGTCACAAAAATGACCATTTTACCATTAAATATTAGGATTTGCTATTTAGTCCCTAAACTTTTCAAAATTTACATTTAAGTCCCTACATAAGAAAACATCATAAAACATTACAAACATATGAAAATATACATGAAAAACACAACAAATATATCCACAAGGATTTGGCCAAACACCTTGGTCTTGAAACAAAAATTTTCAACTTTTTGCAAAATAGTTTTTGGTCTTGAAACAAAAACACCTTGGTCTTGAAACAAAACTTCTTAAATTTGCATTTTGGCCCCTCCATGAAAAAACATCATAGAACACCACAAACAATCATCAAACAAAGCATGACAAAAATGTGAATAAAAATTCAATCGAGCACTTTTAGGCATAAAACATAAATTTTCCATATTTTGCAATTAATTCCTAAACTTTCTTTAAATTGCAAATTAGCCCTTAAAATGTAAAAAATGTATTAAATATGTTTGAAAATGCCTAAAACACCTTTTCCATGGTGCTAGGGACTTTTAGCTAAGGTTGAATGGCACTAAAAAAATTTTGCATATTTTATGATTTGGTCCCTAAACTTTTAATATTTACAAAATAACCATAACACATGAAATCATCACCAACAAGCTGCCTATATGATTCAGCCAAGACATAGGAAGCATCAAGATAAATTTTTTAATGAAATTTCATAAATACTATTATAAATTCATAAACAAGTTTTTTAAGTATAGAAATAAAAGAGATCACTAATATTTCAATATAAATCAACATGAACATAACATAAAAAAATATTACAAAACATATATTCATTGAAGATAATATCATTACTACTAATAAACATAAAATATTGTAAAAATCGACACAAACACAAAAAAAATCAGATATATCAACAAAATCCATAAACTTTAATCATTATTTTCATGCTTGGCCTTTCAAATGGAATGAAGCCCATGAGCTCAAGCAATCATAAAACTCACTAAAATAAGGAATCAATCATGAAATCAACAAAAAAATAAAGTTTTTTTAGAAGAAGTTACCTTGATAGCTTGAAAAATAGAAAAAAAAAGCCCAAGTAATTTAATGGATTTTTGGTGTTTTTAGTTCTTGGCAGCCATTAGCTCTTCTTGAAAACTTCCTCCATATTTTTAAGAGGAAGAATTAGCCAAGAACCTCCTTAAAGGTTCTTAACGGAATGGCTTTACATTTTATTTTTTTTACTTTTATTTATTTATTATTTTTTCCATTACTTTTTTACTTTTACAAGAGTTTAATTAATAATATTTGTCTTTATTCATATTGCGTCATGCATGAAATCATAATCTCTAAAGAGTTTTGGAAGATATTTATATAATATGTAAAATTATACCGTAAAAATTAATTAGAAGGTTAAATTGTAAAAATTAAAAATTATGCATTTGAAACAAAACTTCATATGATCAATTTAATTTAATCTAATAGTAAAAATAATTTTTATATACAATAAAGAAAACATCAAAAACAGAAAACTTGTAAAATTTTACGAGAAAAACCCTTATTTGAAAAAAATGTTATACGTAAGAAAATGTAAAATACATAAAATAAATTAAAATTTGAAAAACTAATTTAATATGACTTAAAAAAATATTAGAAGAATTTTGAAATTTATAAACTCAGAAAAATTCTACCAAAAAAAATTTACAGAGCAGAAAACTCTATATTTCATTAATAGAAAAATTATAAAACTCATAAATTAAATTGAATTTTTCAAAACAAATTTAATATGAATAAACAATAATATTTGAAGAATTTAAAAAATTATAAATCGGGAAAATTCTCCCAAAAAATTTAAAAAGTAGAAAACTTCGTATTTTGGAAACAGGGGAAATTATGGAAGAAAATATAAAACTCATAAAATAAAATGAATTTTTAAAAACTGATTTAATATGAATCTTGTGAAGATGTTTAAAGAATTTTAAAAATTATAAACTCAGACAAGTCCCCTCGAAAAAATTTATGGAGTAGAAAACTCTATATCTTGGAAATGGGAAAAATCCTGAAAGAGAATGCCAAACTCATAAAATAAAACAAATTTCCAAAACTAATTTAATATGAATTAAACAATAATATTTTTAGAATTTTAACAATTATAAACTCAGAAAAATTTTTCCAAAAAAATTTACAGAGTAAAACCCTCTATATTTTAGAAATAGGAAGAAAATGTAAAACTTATGAAATAAAGTGAATTTTGAAAAACTGATTTAATAGTAGTTAAATGGAAATATTAAAAGAATTTTAAAGTTCAAAACTTAAAAAAATTCCACAAAAAATTTTACAGATAAAGAAAAGTTCGTATTTTAGAATTGAGAAAATTTCTAGCAAATATATTGAAACTTATATAAAATGAATTAAATAAAATATATTATTCATAATATTGATTTAGAAAATGGTAAAGATAAAAATTTAAAATTTGAAATAATTTTATCAAGAAGAATTTCACGAGTATAATGCTCATGGTACTATGAAAAATTCAAAATTAATTATTAAAATGGGAAACTTGTACCTTGTAGTATAAAATGCTAATATGAATTTGTCTTGAATATTTTTGATTTTTTGGAGGGAGTATCAGCATAAAACCACATAGGTATGGGTAAAAATATACAACAGTCAAATCTTAAAAAATTCTTAAAAATGGAACATTTGATCGGATATCATCCACGAAGATAGAATTTCAAAATTTAAGAAGAAACTATTAAAAATAATTTTTTTCTTAAATATTCATCTTGTATATCCAAAATTAAAGATCTAAATATGATTTTTTTTATGTCACCTGAACTTATGGCCATTTAAATATGACTAAAAAGGTCTTTAAAATGTCTTGTTCATCCGAAAAATATCATTCCCAATGATATGGTTGTTTTGTTCTCATTCTCAGATATTTAAGACTATCAGAAAAGAGACCCAAAATAAATTAGGTGTCTACAAGCATATCCTTCAAATGATATTAAAAGGTCAACCTTAGACATCACGGAATGAACTATGTCTAGCAATGTTTGGTTTCTCCTTTCAAACAATCCATTGTGTTGTGGAGTTCCAGATGGATTCCATTATGATAATATCATTTTTGGTCAAATGACCTAAGAATTCCTGCTTAAGTATTCTCCTCCTTGATCAAATCAAACAGATATAATTCTCTTACTAATTTATTTCTCTATTTTATCCTTAATTTCCTTAAACTTTTCAAAGGCTTCCTATTTGTACTTCATTAAGTACACATTGCCATACCTTGAGTAATCGTCGATAAAGGTAATAAAGTAGGAATACCTATTTTTAGCCATTGTGTTCATTGGTCCACTAATATTTGAATGTATTAGGCCCAGTAGGTCACCAATCCTTTCACCTTTTCTAGTGAAGGGTGTTTGGGTCATTTAGTGAAGGAGACAACAGTCAGATAATTCATAAGTAAACGAGTTTAGATAAACTTATTTGTGTAACTTGGCTACTTAAGTCTCATTAACATGTCCAAGTCTACAGTGCTAAATATAGATCTTAGTTGGATTATCCTTTTTTGCTTTCTTCACATATATGGATCCAATTCAAATAGCTATTCTATAATAGGGTCGATCCATAGGCCATGTCTTATAGAATGATTGAGCAGCTATTACCTTCGATATTAAACTTGAAACCATCATTCACAGTGAGGTATGTGATTGAAATGATGTTTATGGACAATCTAAGAACGTAAAGATAGTTTTTTAGTTCCAAGATCATGTATTAAGGCAAAGATAAGGTACAGGTTCCTATGACAGCAACTACAACTTTTGCTCCATTACCCATTCTAAAAACCACCTCATTAGAGCCTAATTTTCTACTATTCTTTATCAAACTTATGTCAGTACACAAGTGCATAGAAAAACTGATCAGATATGTAGCAAAATTTTTAAAATTTTTAATCCAATCATACTAAATCATGTTGTTATGTAATATAAAACCATCTTAATCAATTAACTGAATTGCAGATTTATAGATGTCATCTAAGAATTCCTAGATCCATGTTAAAGCTTCAACCAACTAGCCTTCTCTATTATTCTCTAATTCCTATATGGTATAGTGTATAGGCACCCTCTATCTTGTTCAACTTTGAATTCGTATGGCTTGATTCTCCTTAAGGACTGCCTTTTGCCACTAGGTTTAGAATCATAAGATGTTGTGATTAGAAACCTCTAGATGTGGTGCTAAAGTATAAGAAAAAACCCTAGGCATAAGCCTTTTATTTATATCAGGTAACAAGGTAGCCTTAATTTTAATTTTTTAATTAAAATAATTATTTTATTAATTCCATAAAACCCATATGTGGTGCCAACCCTAGTATGGGTGCCAGCTATAATTTGCCCCAGACCTTAATGTCCATAGATAATATTTTTGCCCAAATGTATTTTATGGAATTTAGCCCAGCTAATCTGAATACTAATTAATTCTGATTAAATTGTTAATTTTACCTAGCCCAATAATTTTCATAACTCTAATTCTAATTCAAAACAAAATCATGGCAATTTTATTCAAATAGAATAATTATGTACTAATTATTAAAATAAAATTAATTATAATAAAATAATTAATTTAATTGTAAATTAAAATAAGTAAAAAATTAAAATAATTTTTTAATTTATTTAGAATATTATCCATATTTAATTTAAAAATAAATATTTAAACATGTCTTAATATAATTAAATTAATTATATGAATAATTAATTAACCATATCTATTTAATTTAAACTAATTCTTATATTTATCAAGAGATAAATATAATTTAAATTACTAATTCTTTTCCAAATACATATTTATTCATATTAAATATATATTCTAAATAAATAATACAAAAAAATTATTTTCATTTATTTACTGAAGAAAATGCTCACACTCCTGAAGTGAGTGAATCTGGTGTATTACTTCACCATATTAAGAATCTTCCATTTTTGATATTTCGATCATAACCGTTAAGGAATTGTATTGCGCTAGTGGAGATACCAATTGGACATATATAATTAGGCTCCAATAAAATGCATATTAATTATTCTCTACCAAATAATTAATCACATAATTATTAATCTCAGAGTCATAACACTAAAGACTTGAGACTGCACTCCCAATTATATACCATATATTACATAATCTTTATAAATAGCCCTTTAGTCCAATGACCTCGGCATGGGTGGAATAACTTGAAATGATAACTGTGTTAAATTTAAGGTTAAAAGTCTGTTTTACTTACTTGATCACCTTATCTTAAAGTTCCATTATACTCTCCATGTGAAAATGATTGTTCACCACATGGGAACAATTTATCATTTGACATATCTCGTTCATTTTCACTATACCATAGAATGCCTTTTAAGAGGATAGGCCTAACTCTTTGTAGGAGCTATGATTCCATATCTATAAGGAAAGCTCTCTTAGAGTATAAGTCGAATGCCCACGAATTGGTCTAGTAACTTACCACTTCGAGATGCTTTAGCCTTTAGAACATCAAAGCATACAAGTTATACATTGCAGTCAATTACTTACTAAGGATTAAGGTATTCCACAATGAATGCCAAAAGTGAATTAATCTATGTAAATAGACTTATTAATGGACTAATTGCACTTTGATTCAGTCAAATAGATCACTACCTCTAGGTAATATATCTATGTCTCTACTTAGGAGTCAAACTGCTCCAGATGACCAAAACAAGCCATCTTTACAATTGATTTAGACGAGATAATAGTTTTACATGAGCTAATTGCGCACATTAACTCCATAGAATATGGACTATCAATTTAGACCACTTACCTTAGAATGCTGTTTTTTCACATATAAAGTCCATTATATGCAACATTCTAATGGTATAAACACAAGTACTCAATAAGCCATATTTGCTTACACTTACTTTAAAATGTAAATCTAAATGAAAATGAAATAGCAATGATATAATGGTAACTTAATAGATATGTAAATAATTAATTCAAATTAATGAAATACATAAAAGTGTATTTCATCCTTAGGGCATTCCTAATAAAGTGTGATCCATATCCTAAATCAATTATCCAAGAAAATGAACCAATAATAAAGTAATTCAACTTAATCATATTAACGTGGAAGTAATCAACCTTCCTTTTATTGACAACACTTTTTAATTGTCATACCAGTCTAAATAGTTTGGGTATAAACACCGTTTAACAACTTAGTATGAAAGTGAGAATTAATTAGTTATTCATGTTCTAAACCAATAATGATGAGGTATTAAATCTTTATTAGCCTTCCCACTAGTTTTTTGAAATAATAACCCTTAGTATTATTAGAAAATCTCTTCAAGGTATTTCTATTAAGCTAGGACCCTTTTCAACATGTTGTAACCTTGAGTGACTTAACAAATCACAACAAGCCTATTTGGGGAGGTAACATGGCTTGCCAATTGCATCTTTATGCAACTCATAGGTCAATTTTGTGGTAACTCTTTGCCTAAATGCATCATATGCATTTTGCCTAACCAACACCTCTAGTGCTACAAAATTAAGTTATATTATTCGGATAACATGGCATTACTTGAGTAAGCCTTATCACTCAACTCAAGTAGTTTGGATGTTAGTATGATCTTGAGTGACTCAAAAGGTTTCCTATGGTCAAAATTTGGGTATCTTGTTATGAATAATGAATGGTGTCTTTAACATGTTAAGCACTTAAATAAATATTATGTGAAGGATTTTACTTATTTATTTTGTTTAAGGTTTCATCTTTGTCAACATGTGTAACATTGCAAATCAATGCATAAAATAAATTTACTATCATCCTACTAATTGGATGATTATGGACTTTAATCTAATGCAATTTCCTTGAGCCATCAAAGGAAATTGCTTAGTCAATTCCTAGTTAATTGCATACAGAAAACTTTATAAGTTTTCTTGCAACCCTCTAGGCTTCATGGCATCTTTGCTTGGTTCTCCATCTTCAAGTTATAAATTTTTTCCTAACTAACATAATTTTACATTTGTAATGTAATCTAATTACATTTGTAATAAAGAAACCTTAAGTTTCATTTGAAAGGAATTAGGTGTGAAAAGAATTTTACTATAAGGAATTTTATGCTTATGCTTATTAAAATAAACAAAAATATTTAATCAAATTAAACATATGTAGAGGAAAGTAAATAGAGAAATACCTTGATTTCCTTAGGATCTTATGCTGAGATGTACATGTGGTCGATTTTGGTAGTTTAAAACACAGATCTGATAGATATCTTACCTACTCAAAGACTTGTAACTCTAAGTGTGTAGATTCTTGCATGATTGTTGCCACGGCTTGGTTACTTTGAACTCTTTTTTGAGGCCACAAGTAGCATAAGCATGCTATCTTTAATGATAAGCCACACAGATGTTTGTTAGGGCCTTCATGAGGTCTAGTGGTTCTTTAATGCTAACCAAAAGCCTTGAAAAGCTTTAACTAAAAAGTAGGAAGTAGCCACATTTTCTCACATGTATCTAAGAACAATTTTAAGAAGTCATAAGGAAGTTGCAAAGATGTGAGATAATGTTGCAAAGAGGCCGTATAGATATGGCAATCTCTATTTCCTACTTTTTATTAACATGGTTTACACTCAGAAGTGCTAAATACAAGTTTTCCTAATTTACTTGGGATTAAGAATGATTCTAGATCATTAAAAGAGTAAAAGGTGCACACTAGGTGCAGAGAGAGCAAGATTACACCATTCTTGGCTTAAGGAATTAAGGATATGGGGCTTAGGATTTTTTTTATAGCCAAAACATGTATCAGCCACCTGAAAACCTCTTATATATGTATATATATACATCTAAAATTAGGGTAGGCTTAACTAATGAGTCAACCAAGTCTAATACTACCAAATCAATGGGTGGCACCATAGGTTATGTTATCATAGGGATCTAGGTGAAACACTTTTGCCTAGTCCATTCAGGATTGGGCCCAAGGAATAACTATTTAATATCAAGGCTTAATCCAACACCAGTAGGGCCCACCAGTACTGCGCCTAATTCTTACCAAGTCTAAATAGGATTTGTTTAGAATAGAGCCCATTTGACTTAAAATTAGGGCTTTTAGGTCAACCCTTTATTATATGCAAGAAAATTTAATTGCCAATTAAAATTTTCTTCTAAGTAAAACAATTTTACTTCATGGAAATATTTTTAAATGATATCAAATAATTATCTAATTTACCAAAAATAATTACCCATCCTAAATTAAGATATCCCCATTTAAATGCCTACTATTAGACATAATCTTAACAAGATATTCTTATCTAAATTGCCATAGTAAGATATCTTTAATTAGATTTGATAAATCTAATTTATGTCTATAATAATACTTAATTGAAGTAATTTAATTAAGTCCTCCATATTTTACCTTTTATAATTAAGTCATACTAAGAAAAACTCTAGTTTAAATCTAACAAATCATTTTATTGTGTGACCCATTAGGTTCCTAACATGTTAGCAATGAATGTAATTATTACATTCATAAATCAAAAGTGGGATCTAGCAACCCATCATGACCATCCAAATATTGAAGAGTTAATATAACCTCGAAGAAACCTTTTAGTAACCAGGTGAACTAAGCTTTCCAACATATACTTGGTCATGGTAAGATGACCAATTGCACGTGCGGCTGAAAGATTGCAATTTCGAGGTTCAGAGAACAAACCCCGAATAAAAAAAGAACACTAAAGAAAAAATTAGCTTTTAAATACTACATTTTGGAATTTTGAAGTTTATTTTTCAACATGATATTATGGCAAATGTCCCATTTTTAAAAGTTGTTGAAACTTTTTTTCATGAATTTTGTGAGCTAATTATCATATATTTTTATTGATACCTATGTAGTATTTATGCCGCTATTCACTCTAAAAAATTCAAAAATGTTTGAGGAAAGTCTACATTGGTGTTTATACCATCAGGTGTCAAGTTATCAGGTGTATTAATTAATTTTGAAATTTTAACTGTTCTCTTCTCGTGAAGATTCCTCCATAAATTATTTTAGAATTTCAAATTTTTTATTTTTTCTCTTATTAAATACTTTTAATGAATATAATAGGGCTCAGTTAGTTTTTTTCTAAATTCGGATCCATCTTGAATTTTTTTATATTTTTGAAATATGAAATCTTTTGTCTCGTAAGTCATTTTTGTAAAATGCTTTTAAGCCTAAGATTTTAAGCTTTTTATACTTCCAAATTAGATATTTTGAAATTCATCATTTTTAAATTTAAATTCATTTTTGAATTCTCCATTTCTTTTTAGTACGGATTTTTCCTTCGTAAAGGTTTTTCATAACCTTTTTACGAGTTTGAAATTTTTTATTGTCTTCTTTCACATGAGATCCTTTTTCAATTTAATTACATTTTCAAAATAGAATTTTTTTTTAGAATTCAACACTTGGGATCTGTTATTTTTATTTTATTGTTAATTCTCATGTAAATATCCTATTTATGATATTAATGCATGGAATTTCTTATTAAACTCTTAGCTTAGGAATTAAATTTTATATATATGAAATTTTGGGAACTTCTTCCTTTAGGAATTGTTCTAGATTTTGCATTCAAATTTTTCCAATAGAATTTTTGCATATTGATTCCATTAATTTGATTTTCTTTGAATTTTGGATTAAAATTCCTGCATCATCAATTTTCTTTCCAATTGGATATATCACATGGGGAATTTTAATTCATTGCTGGAACAAATGTATTTTAATCCAATTTTATTCTTTGCAATTTAATCCTTCTCAACTCAATTTATTTTCTTTAATTTTTATTTGGAGCCTATTACATATTAATTTTTGTAATCCAATTTTGTTTTTAGTTTCTCAATTGGTGTTTGACATGATTTAATTTTTTTAATGAAATTTTGTCTTACAAAAAATTTTAATTGAGCCCACATGCATATGAATTAAATTCAATTTTTATTCTTTGCAATTTAATCCTTTTCTTTTGAATATTTTCATTTGATTTACAATTAAGGATTTCTTGCATATAAATTCATTGATTATTTTTCATAAACATATACTTAAGGTTTAGTTATAATATTTTCATACATGAAAATTTTAATTATTATTTTTATACATGAATATTGCCAATTTCCATCCTTACTCACTAATTTGATGACTTAAGTTTGGAAAATCAATCCAAAGCTTAGTAAATCAAATTCATTTGATCAATTTGACATGTAAATTATACTTTTTGCATACGATATTATTTTTCTTAATGTTTATATAATTAGGATTTTTAACTTTACATTTAAATTGTTTTATTCATAATTTTTCTAATTTTAGACATACTTTATAAACTTGATCACATAAATTAATCCTAAGCTTATATAATTTATTTTATTTTATTAAATTAACATATCTATTCTATAGTATTCATAAAATATTATTTTTCTAAAATATGTTTAATTATAATTTAATTTTAAATTTATTTATGTTTAAATTAATTATATTTTCATGCCAAAATCCACATGTCCACTATGTACCATGGGGACATGTCATTTCTAGCCCAGTCATGTCACCACCTTCCACCATAGCCTATCAAAATCCATGAATGTAATAGTGAAAATGCAACTAAGCTTATTTGATATGAAATTGAATAAAAAAGAAAAGATATTATTTATTATTAAATTTGGCCAAAAGAGGGGTTTTTCCCTTCAATGGCGAAATCCTCTCCTTATAAATAAGGTAAGGTTCCTTTATTCATGTACCTCATGGGTTTTTTTATTAAAAAAGCTCGGTTTTTTTAAGGTTTTCAAAACATTTTCCTTACGAAAATTTTGCTTTATAAAAGTTTTTTTAGTTTATGTGATAAAGTTTGTTTCACAAGGTAATTTCCTTTTAATCTTGCTTTCAATTTCTATTCATATTCTCATATCATTTTTTTTCCATTTAGGATTTTTAAGAGTTCCATTTTTTATTTTTTTGCAGCTTAAGGAACCTAATTAATATTTGTGAAAGCCATGACCAAATTTTTATTCTAATATAGGTTTAACATCTATAAAAATCTTTTCTTGGAGCTTGCATGTTCTTAAATTATGTTTTCATAAAATGTTGATTGATGTTGAGTTTGGATGTATATATGTGATTCTTTCTTTTTTTTTTTAATTATTTTGTTAGTATAAACGTTGCAAGCTAATCATTGTAGCTTATGTAGCATTAGCATTTAATAATTTCATGTAAACAAAAATTATATTTTATTAAAGTTAAAAAGGTATTTCTTTTATCCATAAGATGTTATTTGATAATTATTGAGCATATCTTATGTAGATAAAGCTCATGAAACACATTGGCCCTGTAAAAGAATTGTAATGAATTATAATTATAGGATCCTTATGATTAAAGCTGTGCTTCTAGAAATATTCCTAGTCATCATATTGTTTAGAAAAGGCATTGGCAATGCTCAAAGACTGGCATATGTTAACTCTAAACATTTGATACATGTAACTGATCTCATAAGTTAAAATATGGAGATACTTGGGGATAGCATATGGGTGGTTGTAAATAGAACAAGTTCATTGAACATGACCTATTATGAGAGTTACATTTGGTATTTCGCTCAAGTGTTTACGGAAGTACTCTCATATGCCAATACTATAAGTGATCCTTAAACTTTTGACACCAAATCATCTTATATATGGAGTCTCATTCTTAAAGATCATCATGAACGAGTCCATAATAGATGGATGCTATAAGATGGTTTTGGGTATGACATGAAGCACATTGAAGGTGGATAAGTGGTCCACAGAGGACTGATCACCCAAGCAATTTAAGGGGACATATCTCACACGTACCTAGCCCATCTTAATTAAAGTCCTTAGCCAAAGCAATATTGATTATGGAATTAATATATAAGGATTGCATAATACTATAGAAAAGGCTAAGAATAGACACTGAACCAAGCTCTTGCAATTTCCCAAATATATGATGAAAGAATTGAATTACACTAAGATACTATTCACTAAAAAGCTTGTCAAAACCATATTGACACTCCATGCATGTTAGGTAGGCATGATACATTATTGGATAACAATCTTGGTCTATAAATACAATATTTTTAATTGGATAGCTTATATTTATCACCACTTTGATAGAGGCCTACAAGTCAACATATTAGAGTTATTAGTTGACATTAAAATGAGATTGGGCTGTATGCCTAACACAAGTAAAAGTTACTTAAGCCTAATTTGTACTAGTTAAAATGGGCCAAGGACTAAACTATAAAATGGCCTAAGTTGAAAACAATTACTTTAGTATAAAAACCCTTGTTTAACATCCCATATGAATTATAAGACTCAGTCTTTGCAGCACTTAGGCTTCTCTAATGCTGTTGCATAATTCATTGGATTTCTCTAAGGAGATTATCCTAACTTTATTGAATTAAAGAAAAAATAGTTTTTTTTTTATAATTTTGATTGCAAATAAAGTGAGTTCTAAGCCAAAGGGAAGATTTGTGAAATCTAAGCTGCTAGTAAAGCTCTTAACAAATGAAGTCTCTCCCCGTTAAAGGTTTTCCTGATCACTTATGTGGATAACCATTTGAGGGTGGACATAGGGATAACTTTAGCTTAAGATGATTGAGCTCAGTGTACAAGTTATTTGGTCACAAAACCAAACTTGGACCTCTCTAGGTTAAGATATGATAAATCTTGAATCTTTCTTTGAGTTCTTGATTTTTAAGATTAATCAAAAACCATGCAAGAAATAATATAGTCATGATATTATTTCTTTCTTTTGTTTCTACTACTATTTATGTAATTTAATTATAAAGTTTTGTAATCTACTTCATTATGGACTCAAGACTTCCTACAAGTGGTTTTAATGCCTCCTTATGTTTATTTGATTAATCTCGTGTTTTAGTTATTATCGATTACAAAATCGTTTTGATTTCATTATTGTTTTGATCTGTTACATGCTTTAAAAATTTTAAAAATTATTTTAAGTTAATTTTTAATTTTCAAGCATGTTAATCCACTTTTATTTTGAATATTAGTTAGTTTAAAATATGATTTTACTAATTAAATTGTTGTTGGAGTCATGAGTTAGCAATTTAGTGTTAGTGAATGCTAGGTGGCTTTGTTTCAGTATTTTAATGGTGCTAAAATTTTTAGCAGCTCTTTTTGAGACTTTTTCCTTGATTTTCCACCTTGAAAGTGTCATGATGAATTCATAATACTTGCTGGAAATTTTGGTTAAGTTTCAAGTTGAAAATGTTTCAATTTCGGGCCATATCGAGTGCACAAGGTATGTTCAATGTATGCGGCATTTTGTCTTTCTTCTTAAAACCTTAGTGCAGCATCCATTGCAGCAAGTAATTGGTCTAATTTCCTATATATTTAGAGATCTAGTGGAAGGCAGACAATGGTAATTAAGTTGAATTAGAATGGCTTAAGATAGCCATGCATGGAGCAGACTTCTTATAGCAAAAGGGCTTTTATCTTATGCCACTTCTTTAAGAAATTGAGGAAGTTTATTATTGTTATTATTATCATCATCATCATCATCATCTAAAAGTTAGCAAAGTTGGTGCATGGTACTTCCCTATAAGGTTTAGTTCCATTAGGACTCCTGGTTACCATCAAACACCTATTTATCCAATTGTAATAATTTCTCAAAAATGTTTAAGACATGGATTGGATAATGTAATAAGCATGGAATTAAAATTCAATTAAATTGGAAAATGTATTTAATTTAAATCTTACTTAAGGTAGGATTTATTCAAATATGATTTGATTAGATATTAATCATGTAAGAAAATTATTTTCTTAATTAAATTAAATATGGAATTAAACTCCAAAATATAATAACTTGAATTTAAAACACATGTTTATATATTCATAATTGTTGTGGATGTATAGGATTATTATGCACTAGATCTAATATGATTGTAACTGTAAGGTTAATTGTTCATGGATATTTAAATTGTTTTTTAAATAAGGTTTGTGAACACTACCTTATCTCTATTTTTCTCTAGAGTTGTTCAATTCTTTTCTCAACTATTAGACCTTATGGTGAATGAAATTAAGAGGGGGTGAATTGATTTCACAAAATTTTTTGTTAATTAAAACTTTGAATATGTAAATTGAGAAATTAAATGAAAATCTTAAGTAAACAAGATAGTGAATAAAAAATATTAAACAAAAAGGTAAATAAAAGCAAACACAAGTGGATTTATAGAGGTTTGGCCTTGATGCCTACATCCTTTCCATTGGCCTCACTGGCCGTGAAGTTTGTGATTCACTATCTTTGAATTAATACTTTTCAAGGACAAAGTATAACCTTTATAACTCCTTATCTTTTGATGGTTAAGATAAAAACCTCTTCTCCCTTATCTTTTTTAGGCTTAGATATAACCTCTACCCTCTCTATCTTTCTAGGATAAAATAGCAACCTTACTACCTTTTAATAGCTAAGGTAGTAACCTCCCCTTTGTACAAGGTTTTAGGTGTAAACAAAGAAAACCTCTAAAAAGTTTGGTGTTTACAAGTTTGAGCTCAAAGAAGGATAAATTCTAATGGTAGAATTACAAAAGAATACAAAGATAAGAAGAATTAATCCTATACACAATTTGAACTATTAGAAAGATGAAATAGATGAAAGATTTGGCTATTTGCTCATACTTTTCTTAATTCTTGCACTTTAGAGTGTTGGTGAGGCCTATTATAGCTTGGAAGTGGTTTATGGTTGTTGGTACCTACTGGGGATGCATAGAGCCATAGGAAGCTTCATTAATGGTATTCCACTCAATCTCACAATGATATATCGATACATTTACCTTGTGTATCAATACATTGCGTTTAAAGTTTCAAAAGATGACTATTGGAAGACTATTTATGGATACATCGCACATTTATACATTCAAGGGTTTCAACTTAGTTTAGCTGCTACCAAGCATTGTACTGATACATCTATCTAAGGTATTTGAGGCATTCATATGAAAATTAATTTAAAGTGTTTTCATGACTTTAGAACTTATAAAACTTATCCTAAAGATGTTTTATGCCAAAGTATATATTAAGACTTACTTTTGAATAAGTTAAGAAGTTAAAAACATCTTGGAATTTTTCAAAGGGTTTTTAAATTAATTCAAGGAAAAATACTAAGTTTGAAAATACTTAATTACAAGCTAATTAAGCTTATATTTTGTTATATCAAAATGGAGATTAATTCAAAGCAAATATAGCTAAAAATCTCCCCTTCTTTTTGGATATGACAAAACCTAGGGTGAATTTGCATGTCAAAACTCCTATTTAAACATTTAAAGATTTTCAATAAAAACTCCCCTTTGATCAAAGCATTGTTCGAAGGTATGAAAAGTTTATAAAATGCTTTTTATAGAACTTGGCAATGGCAATCAAGGTCATATTTAGCCATTATGTTATAAACCAACATAAATCATTTCATATGCATGAGATGTAATCAATATAAACACATATGAAATAATTTTTCTTATTTTGCTTTCATATAGATATACAATCAAAACAAGCAAATTATCCTTGAAATTCTCCCCTCTTTTTTTGTTATATCAAAAAGGTAGATAAAATTAAAGCTAGGGATGCTTAGTTAAGCAAGAGTTTATACAAGGTCTACAAATCATAAAACAGCGAACTACATGTATACCGATAGTTAAATAAAAAATATAAGCATTAAAGATCATTCATAGTTCAAATTTCATGTATTCAGTTGTACACATTTAAGTACAATCAAGATTTTGAGTAAAGAAGACATGCCAATTGTTATTGAAATAAATCTGAATTATGGTCTATATTCCTATTGTTGAAATTTTTTATACATACGCATATTACTCATAATCAGTCAAGTGACAATATGGAAGGTTAAATTAGGAATGCCCTAAGAATGAAAGACATTATGAATATGTCATTAGTTTTGAACTAATTATTGATGTATATATATTCGAGCTTTTATTACATCATTGCTATTCCATTTTTATTTAATTTACATGTTAAAGTAAATATAAGCAAATATGGTTTATTGACTACTTGTCTTTATACCATTAGAATTTTGCATATATTGGACCTTATAGGTAGGAAGATAGTATTCTAACTTAAGTAATCTAAATTTATAGTCTATAGTCTATAAGGTTAATGTAAATAATTAACTCATGTTAAAACTTATGTCATCTAAATTCGATTAGGGAGATGACATGTCTTGGCCATCTAGAGCTAACTGACTCCCAAGTAGAGACATAGATGTATCACCTAGAAATGGTGATACATTGGACTGGACCAAAGTGCAATAAATCCATTAATAAGTCCATTTACTTGGATTAATTCACTTTGGATGCTCATTGGGTAATTACATAAATCTTGAGTAAGTGATTGACTCTATATGTAAAACTTGCATGCTTTGAAGTTCCAAAGGCTAAAGTGTCTCTAAGTAGTAAGTTATTAGGTTGGTTTGTTGGGTATATGACTTATACTTGATGAAAGCTTTACTTATGGATATGGAAACATAGCTCTTATAAAGAGTTAAGGTTATCCTTTTAAAAAGCATTATACGAGATAATAAAAATAGATGAGGCCTTGGTCATTTGTTTATCAAATGATAAATTGCTCACATATGGTGAATAATTATTTTTGCATAAAGAGTATAATGGAACTTTAAGATAAAGTGGTCAAGTAGGTAAATGGACTTTTAGCTTAAGTTGATCATGGATATTATATGAGGGTATTACATAGATGACAAGGTCATTAGACTAAAGGGCTATTTATGAAGCTTACATAATAGGATATATAATTAGGAGTGCAGTCTCAAGTCTTTAGTGGTATAACTCTGAGATTAATAATTGTGTGATTATTTATTTAGTATAGAATAATTAATGCATAGATTATTAAAGCCTAATTATATATGTCTAATTGGTCTTCCACTAGCTAAAATAATTCTTTAATGGATGGTTATTGATCAGAATACTTAAATGATTCTCAATATGGTGAAATGGTATGCTTGATATACTCTTTTTATAGGTGTAGGTGTTTTCTCAGTAAATGATGAAAATAATTTTGGTATTACATCATGTCACCACTTGAGCAATTCGTGTGGATGTTATCCACAGGTAGAGGTACGTTGCGATAGAAAGAATGAAACTTTAGGGTAAAAACCCTAAAAATTTTAGTCTAGAGTAATGCAAAAGAATTTTTGGTATCATTCATCAGACTATCGAGATCTTGAAGAGGAGAAAGTTATATTAAAGAAGCTTAGAGACACACAGAGATCCCTTAATATGCAACATTCTCAATTCCCATTTAATGGAATCAACCTTGAAAATTAAATTCATCCCTTTTATAAGTTAACCATCTAATGCTAAACCTTTCACGGCCCATCTTAGAACCTATCTTAGTGCCAACAAATGAAGGACTTGTAGGAACATCAAATTTGTTCATGCTTCATATGATGTTATCCCTTCCTGCTTAGGAAAATAAGGCATGTATCCATCCATTATGAAATTTTTGGGCCAACCTATGTTTTTCTTCCTAAGCTTTTCAACCCACTTTGAGAAAAACATATTTTGATTCCAATAAGATATCATTAGTCTCTAAGAAATTTGAACATCATATGCTTTTAACCTAAATTTTTAAACAAAATACATTTTTCAATAAGATAATTACTTGGAAAAACTTGAAAATGTGCTATGAAAAGAGATAAAGTCTCTTCTAATTGAAGGGTACTAAATTGAGATAAGACCTGACCCATTAGTGCCAACAAATGAAGGACTTGTAGGAACATCAAATTTGTTCATGCTTCATATGATGTTATCCCTTCCTGCTTAGGAAAATAAGGCATGTATCCATCCATTATGAAATTTTTGGGCCAACCTATGTTTTTCTTCCTAAGCTTTTCAACCCACTTTGAGAAAAACATATTTTGATTCCAATAAGATATCATTAGTCTCTAAGAAATTTGAACATCATATGCTTTTAACCTAAATTTTTAAACAAAATACATTTTTCAATAAGATAATTACTTGGAAAAACTTGAAAATGTGCTATGAAAAGAGATAAAGTCTCTTCTAATTGAAGGGTACTAAATTGAGATAAGACCTGACCCATTACAAAAAGAAAGTGAGTTAAAACTTGACATTAATAATTTGAAAATCATTAGGGCAAGATGATCATAAAAAATTGGAAAAGGGAATGATCTTTCTTAGAGTATGATAAGCTTAAAATGATTCTAGTGTTAAACTAATAAGAACAATTGGGCTCGACACAAAACATAGCCAAACAAAGTTTGATCTTTGTATCATTCAGAGTATATGCTTTATTTGTTATTATTTGCATTGTCCCACGTGCATCTACATCATTAAACAACATTGGCTTCTACATCATTTCATGTGCATTTACCTTTTTATTTATATGTATTTGCACCATTTCACATGTGTTTGCACCATTAGATAAGGTCAATATTTGAATCGTTCTATGTACATTTGTCTCATTATAGATATTTGCACATGCATCATTTCATAAGCAATTATGTCACTTTCAACACTGGCAATTTGTGCATTTTCATTATTTGACTTCTTTAAACTATATTATCATCTTCGTGATAATTGCATACTTAAGTAACTATAATTGCATCAGCCATGGATCAATCACATGAATTTCCAAAGCCTTATATGGTGGAATTTGAAGCATTCAAGAATCTTTAAGTTTTTAGTAGAGGAATCTGAAGCATTTAAGATTTTTTTAAACTAGTCTTTAGTGGTATATCTAAAGCTTATGGTGGTGATAATTGGAAGAATTGTCCAAGTCAACAATAATGAAATTTGAAACATTCAAAAGAGTTTTGTTTACAAAGCAAGTTTTCATGGTAAAATTCAAAGCATTCAAAAAGAATTCATTTAAAAGACAAATCCTGGTGGTATATGCAAAGCTTCTAATAGTGATACCTAGACTAATTTCAAAGTCTTTGGTGGTGCATTTAAAGCTTTTAGTTGTGGTAACCAAAATAGATGTCAAAGTTTTTGGTGATGTATCCACAGCTCTTGGTGGTGACAACCAAAATAATTTTCAAAGTCTTTAATGGTGCATTTAAAGCTTCTGATGATGGTAATTAGAATAAATATAAAAAAATTTGGTAGTGTCTAAAGCTTCTAGCGGTGCTAACCAAAACATTTTCAAAGTCTTCGATAATATATCCAAATTTGCTAGTGGTGGTTATTAAACTAGTGCTTTTCTAAACAACTTAAAGAAGTCAAACATATATCCTACTAAACGAGTAAAAGAAGTTCACTTGTGTTGCTCTAAATAGGTCAAAAAGTTAATCTTGTATCTTTCCAAGCAAGTCAAAAGTTAAGACCGGTATCCATTCAAATGGGATAAGAATCAGACATTGTCTCCATCCAAATTGACTAATCATTTTGACTAATAGGTTTTGCCCTACTCATCTCTTTGACTAATTGGTTTCACCTTAGTCACTTTTATTCACTAATGGGTTTCCCAATAATCATCTCCTCGACTAATTGGTTTCACCCTAGTCACTTCCTTTGACTTAAGGTTTCACCCTGGTTATCTTATGACTAACAGGTTTCGCCCTAGTCATTTCCATTGACTAATAAGTTTTGCCTAGTCATCTCTTTGATTGAAGCTTATGTTTTGATAATCTTTCGAATAATAGGTTTTCCCTAGTCCCCTTTTTTGACTTTAGGTTTTGCCTTAGTCATCCTTACGACTAATAAGTTTCACCCTAGTCATTTCTTTTAACTAATAGGTTTTGGCCTAGTCATCTTTTCAACTTTAGGTTTCTCCTTAATCATCCTTATGACTAATAAGTTTTGCCCTAGTCATTTTTTTAACTATTAGATTTCACCTTAGTCATCTTTTCAACCTAGATTCCATCCTAATCATCTTTTGACTAATAGATTTCACCTAATTGACCCTTTTAAGTTTAGGTTTTGCCGTGGTCATCTTACAACTATAGGTTTTGCCCTATTCATTTCATTTGACTAATAGTTTTTGCCCTAATCATCTTTTAACTAATAGGTTTTGCCTGGTCACCCTAATCACTTTTTTCAATTAGAGGTTTTGCTCTAGTCATATCTAAATCGTGAGTTTTCTACCAAAACCTTTTTTGCGTACTTACTTAAATTTGATTTTTTAAGACCTCAAGGCTCAAAGGTTGTCTATGGTCTTTGCCCTATTCTTGATTCTTAGCAATAGCCAAAGAGGGGTACCTATAAATGCCTAATTTTATTTA
Source organism: Adansonia grandidieri (assembly GCA_038382065.1). Lineage (NCBI taxonomy): Eukaryota > Viridiplantae > Streptophyta > Magnoliopsida > Malvales > Malvaceae > Adansonia > Adansonia grandidieri. The sequence continues at coordinate 28,933 of JBBYHK010281110.1, read as the reverse complement.
GGCTTTCTCTTTAACGATCTAGAATATTTAGGCTTAAGGATCGGATGGTTGCCCTGTTAGGGGTTGACCTTTACTAGGTGGGCTAAGCTTTTTTGGGACATATTTGGTCATTGTAAGATGATCACTCATGTGCAACCAAAAGATTGCAATTTAATTGTTCATAAAAATAGACCCAGAATAAGAAAGATGAACATCAGAGAGAAAAATTAGCCTTTAAATATTTCTTAATTTAAAATTTATTTTTAAACATGATATTATGACCAAATGTCCCATTTTTAGAAATTTTTGAAACTTTTTTCACAAAATTTGCAAGTTGACAGTCGTATACTTTTATAGATACCATGCAGTATTTATATCAATAATCACTTTGAAAATCTGAAAAAGTTTGATTAAATTTATTCCACTAGGTGTCAAGTTGTCGGTTTTATTAATCAATTTTGAATTTTAACAATATCGCAATTTCTTTCCTCGCAAGGATTCCTTATAAACTTTTTAGAATTTTGAATTTTTTATTATTCTCTCGTTAAATGCTTTTAATGAAAATAATAGGGCTTAATTAGTTTTTTCTAAATTTGGATCCATTATGAAATTTGTCATCTTTTTGAAATATGGAACTTTTGGTACTGTAAGGTATTTTCATAAAATCTGTCTAGGCTTAATATTTTAAACTTTTTTATGCTTTCAAATTTAATATTTTGAAATTGATTATTTTCAGATTTAATTTCATTTTTGAATTCTCTATTTCTTTTTAATATGAATCTTTCTTCTGTAAAGGCTTTTCATAAACTCTTGACAAGTTTGAAATTTTTATTATCTTTTCTCAAATGAGATCTTTTTTCATTTTAGTTACATTTGAAAAATAGAATTTCCTTTTAGAATTCAACATTTAGGATTTCTCATTTGTATTTTTACTATGTTTTTTTATTTTAATTCGTGCATAAATATCCTATTTGGGATATAAATGGATAGAATTTCTGACTAACCTTTTAGCATGGTAGTTAAATCTTAGATATATGAAATTTTGGGAATCTCTCCTCATCTTCAATTCCTTAAGGAATTTTTCTAGATTTTGCATCCAAAATTTTCTAATTGGTTTTTTGCATATTAACTCCAATAATTTGATTTTTCTCATGATTTTTGGATTAAAATTCCTAGATCATTAATTTTTTTCCAACTGGATATATTACATGTGGAATTTTAATTCATTGCTGCAGATATGGATTTTAATCCAATTTTCATTCTTTACAATTTAATCTTTCCCAACTCAATTTATTCATTTAATTTATATTTGGAGTTTGTTAGATATTAATTTTCGTAATCTAATTTTTCTTTATGGTTTCTCAATTAAAGTTTTACTTAATTTGATTTTTTAACGGAATTTTGTTATGCATAAAATTTTAATTGAGTCCATAAGCACAAGAATTAAATTAAATTTTTATTCTTTGCAATTTAATCCTTTTCATTTGAATCCTTTGATTTGATTTTCAATTAAGAATTTCTTGCACATAAATTCATCAATTATTTTTCATATGTATATACTTAAGGTCTTATTGATATTTTCATAAATGGAAACTTTTATTAGGATTCTTATGTAGGAATTTTTTCCAATTTCCAACTTCATTATTAGGATTCTTATGCAAGAATTTTTTCCAATTTCCAACTTCACTTACTAATTTGATTACTTATTTTTGGAAAATCAATCCAAAGCTAAGTAAATCAAATTCATTTGATTAATTTGACTTGTAAACTATACTTTTTACATATGGTACTATTATTCTTAATTTTTATTTAATTAGGATTTTTAATTATATATTTTTAATTATTTTATTGATAATTTTTTTCAAATTTGGACATACTTTACAAACTTGATTAAGCTTATGTAATTTAATTAAATTAACATATAAATTATATAATATACATAATATTATTTTACTAAAATATATTTACTTACAATTTATTTTTTATATTTAAATTAATTATATGTTCATCTCAAAAACCACATGTCAACCATGCAACATGGGGACATATAATTTCCTACCAATCATGTCACCACCCCCCATTATAGCCCACCAAATCTATGCTTGTAATAGTGAAAAATGCAACTAGGCCTATTTGGTATGAAATTGAAAAAAAAAAAAAAAAAAGAAAAAAGTATAAGGGTGGTTCTTTCATTCATGTTCTTCCTAGATTTTTTTAATTAAAAAAAGAGCTTGATTTTTCAAAGGCTTTTAAAGTATTTTCCTTAAGAAGAATTTACTTTATAAAAGGTCTTTTAGTGTACATGTTAAGTTTGTTTCACAAGGTAATTCCTTTTTAATTTTACTTTCAATTTCTATTTATCTTCTCATGTCATTCTTTCTCCATTTTTTATTTTTAAGAGCTCCATTTTATTGGTAGCTTAAAGAACCTAATTAATATTAGGTGAAAGCCATGACCAAAATTTTGTCCTAATATGGGTTTAAAATTGATAAAAATCTTTTTTGGAGCTTGTATGTTTATAAATTACATTTTTCATAAGTTGTTGATTGATGTTGAGTTTAGATTTATATATGTAATTCTTCAATTTTTTTTTATTTATTTTATGTTGCATGAAAGCATAAAATCTCGTTTTCATTTTCATGCATGATTTCATTTAAAATTTTGCATCCTGGTGATGATTTAAACTTGATAGTTGCTAGGATATATTATCATGCATGTAGGAATTGTGAAAAGGAAATTTTGTTTTTTTTTTGTTTTTGGAGTTTCATGACAAAGGTTAAATATTAAGGGGCCTTAAAGCAGTTTTTCATTTTGGTGCCAAGGCCATTGAAAGGTATTTTGTAATACTTAGAAGTTAAGAAGCATAGAAAATATTTTTTTTCAAAATTTTTAAGGCTTTAGAAGGGTGTTTCCATGCCTTGGTCAAATGGCATAGTGTGGTTTATAATGTTTCATTTTTTAGGTCATTCAGTAGTTTTAAAATTTATAAGGAGCAAATTACAAAATTAAAAAATTTTTCAAAGGGCTTCAATGCTTGGGCGAATGCTACATAATCCTTTAGGAATATTTTTCTTGCAATTGAAATTTAATTAGATGTACTTCTTGCATTTTTAGTCCATTAGGTATCTTTTTGTGAAAATTTAGAAAGTTTAGGGACTGTATTATGAAAATGCAAAAATAAATTATAGGCCATGGGTACTTGGCTGAAGGGATCTAGGATTATTAGATGAATTTTCTATGTGTTTTTGATAAGCTGTGATGTTTGTTTTACATTTCTAGGTCATTTAGGGACTAGTTTATAAAATGTAGAAAGTTTACTACCCATGTAGTGAAATCATGCATTTTAAGGCTAGTTAGGTCATTTTGGGATTAAATTACCAATTTAAGGTATTTAAGATGCTTTAGGAACGTTTCTAGCATTTTAAGCCATATAGGGTCAAAAGGTAAAGTTTGAAAAGTTTAGGGACCTATTAATAATTTTGTTATTAGGTCATGTTTGCCATATAAGTTTGGGGTATGATTATCATTTCATATGATTATCAAGTTTTTTAGGGTTTTAGGGACACTTTTCTGTTGAAGGTATACTTCAAAGGGTATTTTAGAATTTCACCTTAAATTTAAGTCTTCTAGGGCCATCAAGATGCCTTCACGTCAAAGGTGTGCTTTAGGGATAAGTTGGTCATTTCATATCATCATCAAGTCTTTTAGGATTATCAAGCTACTTTAACATTAAATGCGTACTTTAGAGGGTTTTACTTTAAAATCAACTCTTTTACAATTACTAGGATACTTTCATGTCAAAAGTTACTTTAGGAGGAAGTTAGTCATTTAATGCCATTACTGAGTCCTTTAGGGTCATCGAGATACTTTTATGTCAAAAGTGTAGTTTAGGAGACATTTTGGTATCTTCGACCAAATCTAAGTCCTAGAATCGAGTCTTATTATTTTATTTTTGTTTTTAATAAACTTAGGGTTTTCAAAAATCAAGGCAATGTTTCCTAGTTAAATGGTACAAGGGATGTCTCTTAACATAGTTTTAATAGCAAGATAACCTTTTCAAATCAAGAAAAATCATGATTTTTGTAATTTCATGAAATAAAACTTCATATTTCTCCAACTTCATCCTGTAATGTATAAATAAAATTTTAATAAAATATGAAAAACCTAATTTTCTCAAGCATAATTGTAAATTTAGTTTAGGAAAATTTTGAATATGAGAATTATAATAAAATACCAGATACCAAAACCAAATAAAAATTGAGATTTAAATTAACATATTATTAAAGTTATCGATTTTCAAGTGTCATAAGAAGGATAAAAATTTATTCTTGATTGAAATCAATCCCTAAACTCTTTCATGTGATCTCTAGTTATGTACACCTCAAAGTTATTTTTGAGCGTTTCATAACCCTCAAAATATGGACTCTGGTAGGTGATCAATTCATTTAGCCAAAATAGATTGGTGGCGACTTCAAGATAAATGGTCATTTTGTAATGACTATTTAAGGTTAAGTCGAGTGAGCGATTCACTTCAAAGACTCGATCCCAAACACAATAAAGAAATAAATAGAGAAATGAAGGATTCACCTACTTTTTAAGTCCAATTGATCTAAATTCATGTCTCAAACATGTTCCAACATTAGACATGAATTGATTTTTAATGAAGAGATTTTAGAAGATGGGAAGCCATTCAATATCACATTTAATTCAATTTATTGGTTGACCAATTATACTTTATATGAAAAACATAACTGTAAATGCAATAGTTTACTAAGCTATTGACACAAGAGAGATTATGAGAAACTTTAAAATATGATACTTGAATATTTTAAGATGCTGTATACCCAATAATTGTATAGCAACAGGCTCCCAAGATTATACAATATGTTGGTTGTACAATATATTTTCTACTATGAACATTTCAGAGAAAAGAGATATCTTTCTCTTCAAATTTATAAAAAAAAAATATTGTACCCATCGTATGCAAGTGATGATGATCAAATTAGAGTTAGGTCTACTATAATGGGTGTACCTGCTCTAATTATATTAACTTCTAATGATAGTTTATAAGTTTTTTCCTCCAAAAATATAAGTTGCAAGGCATTCAAATTCTTTTGAATATAGTAATTGATATAAATAAAGATATAAGTTCCATTTTGATAAGTCTGAAGTCAGAAGAACAAAACCAACTAGAAAAAGATGGAGAAATAGCTTTTTAGAACATGAAAGCAATATTGA
>JBBYHK010281110.1:0-23616 GCA_038382065.1 Adansonia grandidieri | reverse complement strand
AAGTCTGAAGTCAGAAGAACAAAACCAACTAGAAAAAGATGGAGAAATAGCTTTTTAGAACATGAAAGCAATATTGAAATTCTCTAATTATAGGCTTTAACCAATGAATAATTTTCACTTAAAGATTTTATTTTGGGAAAATATGAAAAATATGCTTTCGATTGAGAATATATATTAAATGGTAAATAGAAAAAATAATTTGAAAAAGAGAAATGAAAATTTAAAAGATTGTTAAGAAGAAATAGAAAAAATAAAATTATGCTTAATGAATTAAAGATTATCTTTCTTCCCTATTTTTCTCCTGTCCCTTTCCTCTGTATGCAACTATCTCTTTCCTCTCTAATTTCTTGCCTTTTTCATTTCATCCCTTCCCTCATTTTACTCCTCATATTTCCCCTAAATACTAACAGTGATCTCTCCAAACTCTTTAAATTTGTAAGTTCTCCCTTATTCTAGTTTAACTCCTTTTCATTTACCACTTTTATTTTCATTATTATTAACTAATATTTTGTTTTATGTTATATTTTCTTATAGGTATTCATATTAATCTGTATTATCAATTTGTATTCATATTAATTTTTATTATGAGATGGGCGTTCATATTAATTTCTATTTTGTGATTGATATTTATATTAATTTGTAGTTGATGGGTTTAGGATATTTATTAAATTGATTTCATAATTAAAATTAATTTGTTTGGTGGATTACGTTTTTTGCATGGTTTACTTTCCATGATATTAAAAAAGAATATAAAGGTAGGATAATTTTATTCATATTTCTTTGTATTCTTGTGGTCTCTTTACGGTGGTAAAAAAAACCTTTGTTTATATTTTTTCTTATATGAAAATCCTTTGTAAAGTTTATATATGTCTTGTTTATGTAGTTATTATTTAGTTTTTTGCTCCTCTTTTTTTCCTAAGTTGGATTTGTTTTTGCATGCAAAATATTATAACACAAACATGCCCTATTTTCCTTTTTGGTGGAAAATGTGCTAAAGATGGTGAAAGGGAAAGTGAACATTTTCTTGGAATTCTCAAAATTAAGTATAAGGTGAAGATGGTTAATCTCAGCAATTATGCCAAATAATATGAATTTGTTGGTGAATAAAAATTCTCTTTGCTTTTTTTTGGAAAATTTATTAGAAAGTAGAATTATGATTGTGAAATTGACCATAATTGTGATTTCCAAACCTTTGTAATGTCTATGTATGCATTGTTTATATAGCATTGCTATATGTACATATAGTTATGCAATATATTTAGATATCTCATTTTGTTTGGGTCAATTTTTGGCATCTCGAGATGCAATCGAAAAATAATAAAATCAAAAAAATTAAAAAATAAAGATGACTGTTGGGTGTCGTATTAAAGAAAAATGCAAAAATAAGGCACCAAAGGTCACTACTGGGGGTGTCACCAAAGTCATTGAGATGCACATAGGTCAATTTCCCATTATCATGACTGTAGACACCTCATTTTCTTCGGACTAGTTTTTGGTATCTTATGGGTTTAGGTAAAAGGTGACAAAATAAAAAAAATAGAAATAAAGCTAAGGAATGATCGTCGGGCAACTTGTCACCCGGCTACAAAGTTTTTTCGGAAGGCCTAAAATGTCTATGGACCGCTTTAAAGAAAATTTTAAAATGGGACAATTTTCCTCTTTTGTGACCAAGATAAGACAACTTGAGGAACCTAAGGTATCTACGGGTCATATGGGTGCTTAAAAACTATCACGAGGTTTTCACATTACCAAAATTTTGAATTTCCATTTGTAGTATCGATATATGAGGGTATCAATACCTAGCATGATTGTATCAATACAAGTCTTGGCAGTTGCTAAAGTTATGATTTTTGGCAAAATGTATTGATACACAAACATGAGTATCAATACAAATCTATGGAGTATCGATAATGACCTCTAAGTCTCGAGACTAGAAACATTTTTTTACTCTTAGTATCGATACATAACTCTTTGTATCGATACTTAAGAGTTGTGTATTGATACAACATGTTTTGTATTGATACACCAAGACATTTTTACCTATTTCGAGCCATTTTTCAGCCTTCAAAAACCTAATTTAAACATGATTTTGCACCAAAAAACTATCATATAACATTGCAAAACCTTAACTATGGGTTCATTAATGGATTCTAACAAATTTTTGGAGTCCAAACAATTAATGACAAAGGTCACTTTCATAAAATATATGGGTGTAAGAGGGTGGCAGGCATATCTCCAGCTTGCAGGCTTTCACAGCCTTTTTGCCTCCTTGATCAGCATGGTAGAACCAATAAGAAGAAAGTCAACTGAACATGGCAGCTAAAGATATGCCCTGCTGTAGAAAAAAATTAATGAGTCCTTTTGCATTATCTTCTAAAAAAGAGGGCCTGAACCAAGAGAAAAAAAGGCAAGATCTAAAAAACCAACTATCTCATAGAGAAGAAAAAAACTCACCCAGCTATCAAAAAAATCCTTCCACCAAAAAATCTTAGAGCCATTCCTAAAAACTCTCCAACCATTCTCAGCTCCACAAACATTTCCAAAAACACTATTTCATTGATAGCGTACCCCAAACCATCACTAGAAAACCTTCAAAAATCCTATTCCCATAGCCACCCTAAACTACCACTAGAAAACCTTCAAAAATCTAACTTTCCACATATTTTGATCCTTAAAAAGCCTCACCATCAACCATTACACTAAGAGGCTACTTCTTTTTATCCTTTTCTTGCTAAATAATAGCAAGGAGAATGAATAAATTAAGCCGACAACCATTGCTCTGAAAAAAGGGAAGTTCAAGCTTTTTAGTATATCCTCTTTACTTTGATCTTTATATTTTTTATTTTGCCATTGACATCATCTTAGTAAACCTTTTTTATGCTTTCATGGCCACCCTAGGACTCTCATGCATTTTTATGGCTTTGGTTGTGGTAGTTTAGGATCTTGATGTTTTTCTTGGTGTCTATATGTCATCCCATTACATTTTTATTACCATAACAGCCTCTGTCCATGTGACCTTGCCATGTTCCTTCCATATTCATAGCTGCATCTCATGTTCAAAGCATGCATCTTAACATGTCATAGGTATGCCCATACATTTACTAGCAACTTAATAGGTTCCATGAAATAAAAATGCTTTTTTTCAGCATGTTCATCCTAAGTATATTCATGCATCTATCTATCATCTCCATGCATTCTTTTTTATGCATACATGTTCTCCATGTTAGTGGCACTTTGTTTGTTTTGAGATGTTTGTTTGAATGCTATAAAACCCAATTTCAAAGAGTACCCCCTAAGTTGGCACATGTTATCTCCCATACATGGAGAATAGCATGGGCTTAAGATTTTTATGAAGTTGGTTTTCCAACCTTAGGGGTAAAGCAAGCATTCAGTTTTGGATTCATAGAAGAATGAGTACAAGAATGCTGGTTTTTAAGAAATGAAATGAAGTTTTTTAGTCGAAAAATCTGAATCCTTGGTCCTTAGCCAAGCACCCTCATGATGGCATGGTCAACGAGTTGTCTCATCATCCCAAACTATTTTGAGATTGTGGAATGAACTCATGACACCATGTCACCCCCTCATCTCTGTTACGGATGTTCGAACATCCATGGCCCGAGCTCAACCCAATGAATAACTAAAATATAGAACACCTCCCCTATTTTGTTTTGGCAGTCCAGTGGTCTAGTTTTGAAAATTTATTTAAAAATAAAAAATGATTTATCTAGAATGTATTGGTATTTTTTTCCTTGAAGGGTTTGAATTACCTTTCTAACGATATCTCATTTACCTTCAAATCATCTCGGATGAAATAGTTACGATTTTTTGAATCTTTATTGTCCGAAACCCCTAGATCTAGCGAGCAGTCTACTGTTCAGGCTGTTTTAGCCCAACAAAAAAGCATTTTTGAATCCCTTGAATATTTTTCCCATATAGTTCATGAAATTCCCTTTCTGGAAAGGTATTATTCACATTTAATAATTCTGGATGAATCTAAATTGATTTTTCAAAGTCCATCATACCTTTACCCTATACATGCTGCCAGTGTCGAGATAAGCTGAAGTTTAAAAATTAATTCCGCCTAGAAAGTGATTTTCTAGGATTTTTGGAATATTTTTACATTAATCTTCATCGAGTTATCTTTCCAATGGTACCTTGTTTACCCCTAGGACCTTTGGATAAGCTCGAAATAAATTCAAAAAGAGAAATGACGCAATGCTGTCTTCTATTTCTAACCTAATTTTCAAAATGCTTTTTTGAGGCATTCGAACACCTCATGATCTACTCGGTCATTCCCATGACCTAAGCCCTTTAGACTTGGACCAAGGTTAAATAAAAGAGGAACATTTTAGCCAAACCTTCGGCTCTCGATTTTTAATGATTTTTTTTTAAAAAAAATATGACCTATTCCTTCTAATGTGGAAGATTTTTATTTTTGGGGATACTCCAACCTCGCTTTTACCTTAAATCCAATATCAAACTTCCATTTTCAAAGATACTCCAACCCTATTACTTCGAGGGGATACTCCAACCCTACTTTTACCTCAAAATGATATTGAATTTCCATTTTTAAGGATACTCTAATCCCACTACTCTGAGGGGATGCTCCAACCCCGCTTTTAACTTTAAATCTAAGATCAAACTTCCATTGTCGAGGATACTCCAACCCCGTTCTTCATATTCCTTTTAAAATCCAAGCTTTTCTCCTTCTCGAATCATCGAAACCCTTTTATCCTTAAACTTCCACTGAATCTGACTAAGTCTCAACGTTGTCATCTCAGTTATTCATCAATAATCAAAGACAACTACGAGATACATTTCAATCATCCTTTTTTTAATTTTTTTTGTATTTATTTTTTTGGATTTATCTATTATTTTCTCTCATATCTCACTAATACGTTTCCTTTTGTAGGGACCTTAAGCATTCATGCTTTTAAAAAAAATATTTTCATAATCACAAAATGGTATCTCATGTCGATATCTCTCTAGTGCCAGACATGAGATATTTGTTTTTTTAAAAAAAAAAACTATCCAGAGATCATTTTCATCAAAAACCTCTATGTTTCTCACCTCTCCGAGGCACATAGGCGATAAAATTTCATTAAAACCCAGACTCGTATCTTTACAAAATTTCATGCATTAGAAGGAATTATATTTAAATAATGATAAAAATGGAACCGAGGAAACTGAGATTCAAGGAAGATATAGTTGGATGGTACCAATTTTTGGGTGTTGTGGGGGTGCTAATCCTTCCCCACACATAACCAACTCTTGAACCTAAAACAAATAATCTCTGGTATTATTTTCAATGGGCATCTGGTCATGCCTAACTTAAAATGATCGGTGGCAACTCCAAGTTTATGGCCACTTCATGGTGGCCATCCATGACTAGTCAGATGAACGATTCATCTGACAGTCTTTCACTCCTTTATGTCAAACATCAAAATATTTTTAAATCGAGCACGCCTTGGACCTTCGGATCATCTGAAGTTCGTAAAGGCTAGACAAGTGGAACATCAACAATGACCAAAGTGAGGTATTTAAAAAGCCTAAGGTGTGTGCAAGTCACACTGATGCATAGATATTGATATGAAGCTTTCACTTTGCCAAAAATTAAAATTTTCACATGTAGTATCAATACAAGAGTGTTTGGTATCAATACCTAAGGTGTGGTCTCAATACCTAGTGTGTTTGTATCAATACAAGGCTTGCAGTAGCTAAAGTTATGATTTTTTGGCAAAATGTATCGGTACAAGTCCATGAAGTATCCATACAGGCCTTTAAGTCTCGAGATTAGAAACTTTTTTTTTGCTATTAGTATCAATACATCCTTCATTGTATTTATAATTATGGGTAAAAGTTGCCTTGCGTATTGATAGAAAATGTTTTGCATTAGTACAGCACGATATTTTTGCCTAGCTCGAGCCATTTTTTAGCCTTAAAATCTGATTCAAACACTTTTCTTACATTGAATATCATCATAATTCATACCAAACCTCAACTATGGGCTTGTGATGGGGATTTAAACAAATTTCTAAAGCCCAAACACCCAATGATAAAGGACATTTTCATGGAATATATGGTTTGTCAAAGGGCATATTGGCTTTTTCCCAATTACAAGCTATTCAGCCTTTCTGCACCACTACTCTGCATGGTAGAACCAATGGAAATAAGAGTAGCTGAGCATAGTACCTGGAGTTGTCTCCTAGTACATGAATGAAAGATAAAAAAATGCCCTTGCTTTGTCTCTAAAAAACATTGGCTAAACCTTGAATTTAAAAGGGGGCCAAAGCTGGCTCAGCCATCTGTCAATCATTTTTCCAGCAATCTCCAAAAAAACTGCAACAACCTCCAAAAGAAAAGAGACTCAAAAAACACTATTTCCATTACTTTTCACCCTTAACCTTTCTCCATTCTTATAACTCCTTAAAATCACCACCAAAAACTTTCTACCATCAATACCCTACCGAAAAGCCTTTTTTTCATCATTTCCTTACACATCAACATCAGAAAAAAAAAAGTGAGTCCAAAGTTGCTACTCAAAGGAAAAGAATAAAGCTTAAGGCTTTTGGTATATTTTCTCACCTAGCAAAATTTCTTTTCCCATTTCCAGTACGTGCATCATTTTGGTGAACTATTTATGCTACCATGGCCATCCTAAGACTCCCATGGATTATTGTTGCTTTTGTTGTGGTAGTCTAAGGATTTTGATGCTTTTGATGCCTTGATATTGGTTAGTAGCCCAAACATTTTCTTTTTCATTCTATCATTAAAGAAGTCCCTTATTCATGCATTTTTTGCCATGTTTCACCTATTTTCTTGTGCTTAACACATGCTTGAATGTTTTTCTTATGATGCATTGAGTATGTTCATGCATTTTCTTGCAATTTAAGGAGTCTCATGGCACAAAATGCTGTCTTTAAAATTTCAGCATGCTTTTTTTTTGCTTAGATATGTTCATGTCATCTTCCTTAGCGTGATTTTTGATGCCATTCATGGAGTTATCATTTCCATGCATTTTATTTGTCACCTTCTTACATTTTTTATCATCTTTTCCATGTTAAAATGTCATCTTTGTGTGTTTGCATGTGTTATCCCTATTCATCTTTGTATATGTTGTATTTTGTTCATGACATCTCTGTCAACATGCTTGCTTCTTTGCAAAAAATCAGATTTAAAAAAAAATCCTTAAGTTAAGTTCATGATACCTCTAATAGATCTCAATAGGATGGATTTAGTATTTTTAAAAGATGGGTTTTCCAGTCTTGGGGACAAATTTAACATTTTAAAACTGGATTCATGGTAAAATAAGTTTAAAGATGTTGTTTTTAAAACAAAAATTACCCTTTTAATTGATAAAAGAATATGTATATACTAAGCCTTGATCATGAGTTTAACAACTTCGTGGTGGCATAGTCAATGGGTTGTTTCATAATCCCAAACTCCTAAAGGATTGTGGAATCAACTTGTGATGCCCGTGTTATTCTTTTCCCTCTGTTATGGATGTTCAGATGTCCATAACTCGAATTTGACCCCAAGAAACCCGAAAAATCAAATAATCCCCTGTTTTTGCTCCAGTAGCATTATAGTGCAAGTTTGAAAAACAATTTTCAAACAATAAGTAATTTCAAGGAATTTCTGATATTTTCTCCTTAAAGGGCATCAAAATACCTTTCCAACAATGTCTTGTTTACCCTTAGATCATTATGGATGAAAGAATTATGATTTTTTGAACCTTTACTATCTGGAGCACCTAAAACCAGCTTCTTATATTTTGTTTGGACTGTTTTGGTCCTTCAGATGATTTTTCTATATGTTTTAAATATTTTTCCCAAAGAGTTAGCAAAATTCCATTTCCAAAAAGGTATTGTTTGCGATTTAACGATTTTGAATGAGTCTGAAATGATTTTTCAATGTCTATCATGCCCTTTCCCCTCTGTATGCTGCTAGTTTGACGTAGTCTTAATTTTAAAAATTAATTTTGCCTAGAAAGTGATTTTTTAGGATTTTTTCGAATATTTTTATATTAATCCTCGTTGAGTTACTTTTTCAATGATACCCCTTGAAGCCTTCAAATGAACCTGGAATAAATTCAAAAAGGGAGACGAGGCAATGTTGTCCCCTGTTTTAACCCAATTTCTGAGATGCCTTTATAGAGATGTTCGAATGTCTTGAAATGAATTTGATTGGTTCCCCTACTACACAAACCCTTTAGGCTTAGGTGAAGCTTAAAACAATATATTTTATACAAATCTTTGGTTTTTTTTATTTTCAAAATACCTTTTTTTTCAAAATATTTTTTTAACATAAAAAATTTTTATCTTTGAGATACTCTAACCCATCACTCTGAAGGATACTTTAACCCCGTTTCCACTAAAAGATTAATTTCTCTATTGAATTCTTGCAAGATTCCTAATTATTTTCTTCAAAACATCGTAAGTTTTCATTCTTAGGGATACTCTAACCCTACCAGTCCAAAGGGATACTCTAACCCTGTTTTCCACTAAAAATTTGAATTTTCCCTCTCAGAGTTATTCAAGATTCCTAATTATTTTCTTAAAGCATCAAAATTTTCATTCTCAAGAATATTCTAACCCCACCACTCCAAAAGGACAATACAACCCTATTTTCCACTAAAAAACTTAAATTTTCTCTCTCAAATTTATTCAAGATTCCCATTTATTTTCTTAAATCATTAAAAAAAATTTCATTCTTGGGGTACTCCAACCCCACCTCTCCATGAGGATACTCTAACCATGCTTTTACTTGAAAATCCAAAAATTTCCTTTTTCGGATATCCCAAATTATTCCAACTAACACCTTTTTTTGTTTTTCAAATTACTGTTGAATCCAAACACATCTCTAAATTGTCATTTCGATTATGCTTCAATAATCTAAGGCAATTACGAGATACATTTTGATCATCCTTTCTTTTTACGTTCATTTGTTTGTGATTTCTTTTTTATGAAATTATTATATTTTTTTATTATCTTACTAACAAGTTTCCTTGTTGTAGTGACTGTACTGCATTCATATTTAAAATTGTTTTCAAAAAATTTATAAAAAAGCGTTCTTTGTTGGTATCTCTTCAGTGCCTAACAGAAAATATTTGAATTTTCAAAATTTAATCCAAAAATTATTTTCATTAAAAATCCTTCTATTTCTTATACTTTCATGGCGCATAGATGATATAATTTTTTTAAAACCCGGATCTACTATTTTCATAAAAACATTCACGCATGAAAGTGAATTATATCTAGATAATGACCAAATGGAACTAATTAAACTGAAACCAAAGTGAAATATAGTTAGCAGGATATCGATTTCAGACATCACGGTGGTGCTAATCCTTCCTCACGCATAACTAACTCACGAACCCAACCAATATCTCTCTGGACCTTGTAGACCTTGAAATCAATGTTTTTAGTTTCATCACTCAAGATATTATTTTTAATAGGCATCCAATCATGCTTAGCCTAAAATGGTCAGTAATAGTCCAAATCTATCATTCCTTCACAGTAACTTTCCAAGACTTGTTGGATGAGCGATTCATTAGACGATCCCTTTCCTACATGTTATCATGCCTAATCAAAATCCTGACCAAGGAATGACTCAAAGGCTCTAATCAAATGCCATATTTTTTAAGTCAAACACGTTCCCATTTCAGACTATCCAAAGCAAGTGGAAAAGTGATGGGGCACATGGTGATAGCTTGGCAGCTCCATTAGTAACTAAATTAGAAAGTTAAGCCCATGACTAGCTATATCTTGCTTGATTCTTGGAATTTTTCAAATTCCATCATTATTTGGTTATACTCCTCTTTCACCTTTATCCATTAACTTTTTATCCTTTATGGTTTTGCCCTATGATTTTTAGGGACTATGTTGTTCCTGAATAAATATCAACTCGATGAAGTATGGTAATATAGGAGTAAAATAAAAGGTTTGATTGTTTCCCTAACACACACTATGCACTTGCATGTGCAGTAGATTCCCACCAAACACCATGGTGAACTTACGATCCCAATTATTAAAAGGAAGAGAAGCATGCCTTTTGAGTATCCGTCCACATAGGCTTGGCAAGATCTTCTGGGGTGTAAATTACCTATGTCTCTCATAAGTAGCCCTCTGCATTTATAAAGGGAAATACATACATTGGATAAAACCAATTTTGCCAAACTCACGATTGACCTAGGATCAAGGTGCCTTAGCTATCCTTATCGAATAGAGGAATGATTTAGATATCTATCTAGTCATCAACTTAATCCCATATAGTGAACCTTACGAGCCAATCTATGTCAAATCATACCAGAATACTGCTAGAATAACCTAGAGAATAGGGTCACTCAGGGAAACACTTCTTACCTTCACTTCTGTATAGCATGTTCTGCAGGCAATGATAGACATTGTTACCCATATTTGTTATTTTATGATTATTTTAAGGTATTTTGTCTTGCTCTATAGGCAACCCTTTTTAGTAAATAGCTAATGATAAGCAAATGCCACTATCTACAATACCTTAAATCATCTTAAAAAAGTCATATCTAACCAAAAGAAGCCATTATACTTAACATGTACCATTCATGGGTGGTGAGAATAAATGTCACCACTTGATTGGTCAGTCTTATCCTTATGAGGTATCATGTCACCTTGCCAAAGGTAATTTTAACCTAGACATGTTTTTATGTATTGTTAATTGTCATGTTTGCCTTTAGGCATTGTACCACCTATTATTGGGGCCATGTTAATGATGTATTTTTGTTGCTATTTTTTATATATACTGTTATTTTTATGATTATTACTTTGTGCAGTCACCAACTTGTTTTTTTTTTTTTTTGTTTTTCTATTTAATACATTCATCATTTCATCATAATCATCATCATTATAGGACAATTGGCCAATGGTTCAGTGTTCATCAAGGGGTGTCTATCATGGAGCAACAGTCCACTTCTAATCTGAAGTCTTTTAAAATGGTCCGAGCATGACCAAAGCACTAGCAGCTTGAAGATATAGACGTCCAAAAGTTAGGCACGTTTCAACAATGATGGAAAGGTCAAGATAGGGTATCCTTAGAATGAGTGGCAAGATCTAAAGCATAATAGACTAATTGGGACAATACCGTGAGGGAATTATTCACTAAGAGATACATATACCTATTTTACTCCAAGTTCATTTAGATGTTGGTTTGTTACAAGCAGTATCTTAGTTTTGGAACCCGGCATATCGATGCTTCACTTTCAATTATAAAAATTTGGTCGTCAAAGTTGACGAATATACCTTATTACTCAATATTGAAAAGGCCATGACTGATAGAATATATTGCAACACTTTATACCCTCCAACTTTCAAAAAAAGATTAGCTCAGATCCTCAGGGCAACGGAGTCCCAAATCAAATGTCATATCAAGATGAAAGGTAACAATGAATACATCTTTTGGACCAGTTTGAAGGAAGCAATGGCAAATATCATTAACATCCAAAAAATCCAAGATATCTATGCTTTGGCAATATATGGCCTAGTTATATTCCCAAACACATTAGGCTATATTAAAGCAATGGTAGCGATAGCAGATCTCTTTTCTCGATTGTGCTACAACATTAATCTTGTACCCACTATCATTGTTGAAATAATTCAAGCTCTTATCTTTTCTAAGAAAATAGGGATGGGTCGTTTCATCAGATGTGCCCCATTTCTTCATATTTAGCTTGTCACTCACTTATGGCTTGAAGAGAAGTGAATGTCAAACAATTTTCTTCCTAACTTTAATCATATCTCTAAAGTCCTTGAAAAGGAATGGTCCCAAGACAAGTCCAAAGAGCAATGGATTTAGAAATTCTAAAACCTCAGTGGAGAAGAGGTGACATAGAAGGCCCTTTAGTTTTCACCATGAACAATCATATACCGATGCAGAGATTGTAGTTGTGTGCCATTCATGGGATTATGGGAAAGCACTAGTTACACACTCATCTTAGTCTTATGACAATTTCAATGTTGACAATTTATTCCCTTTGTCCAAGAGCTTGAGTTGTAGGATTTCAACTATGGTGAGCCTGATTACAAGTTAAAAGTTTAGCTAGTTTTCCATGCTTGGAGATAAACCCTACATGGAGAGGTACTGGAGAGGAAGTAGTATGACTTCAGGATATGATAAGTGGAGGATCAATTGCATCAATAACTCTTTACGTTTGTCTACTATTAGACCATCACAAGTATTAGGTGGTGAATTTCCTTTTGAGATTGAATTACTTAAGTTAGAGTTCGAACAAGAAATCACTTGCTTAAAGGAAGATAAGAGTCAATTGGAAATGGACCTTTATCTCTAGGATGGTGAGATAAATCAGGTTGTCAAAGTGAAAAACCATTTCAAGGAGGACCTTGAGAGTCCGAGGAAAGACTACATGGCCTTCAATAAAGTAAGCAGGGCTCGACACCTTGGTAAGCCATTAGTTAAGTGAAAATAAAAAATTGCAACACTTAAAAAGGAACTATATCGATGGGAGGAAATGGCTAAGGTTAATAAAGAGAAGCTTATTAGAACCTGTGCTCTCATATCAATTTACCAAAAGAGAAATGGATGGCTAGAAGCTTAAGTCAGGGATTTGAGAGCAAACCAAGCTAAGAATGAGACTCTGACACACAGAATTCAAGGTTTAAAGCATTCTCTTCAAGCTTGGTAAGACCAAGTCAATGAACCAGTAAAAGCCTTTAAATAGCAAGAGCAAGAATGGCTACAAATGGTTGATCAAGCACGCCAATATTATCAGGACTATCACGGTCATCTCATTGAATAGATTTAGGTAGCCTAGTTAGATGTCGCAAACATGATGGATATGGCTCAATCCTTGACACATGACATCTTGCCTGTCAGAGTCCATGAATAAGAATTGTTGCATTTCCTAGAACATGTGATCTAGCAATATGACGGTGTTAGGCATTTTCAAATGTAATTATGTGTAATTAGGATATTTTGTTGCTTTAATGAATGATGCTATTGGTGAAGCTGTTCCCTAGTCCAATTGTCCCTCTTGCATTTGCATGAATAATCTAGTCCTTTTACTACTTTATGCACTAACGCTAATTGTTCTCTATTATCATAATTACATATTCATCTTTATCTCAAACATGCTCATGACATGTTAACTTAAACTTATGTGTAAAGAGTCCCAAGAGAATCACTCCATAAGAATGAGGAACTCCAAGCTTAGATTGCAAAGTTAACTAAGCTATTTCTGAGGCTTTGAAGGAAAAAAGATAAGCAAGCATCATTTATATGGGAAAAGAACCAACCAATCTCGAAAATAACTTGAATGGTGGTATGAAGCCACCAACGCTTAGGAAGGGGTATTGATGAATAGCATCCCCTAATAGTAACTATTCTATCAATTCAACTATTTATTTACATTAAACCTGCAGCAGCACCCTATCTGGTTCAAAGATTTTAGGGTGTAGGCTCTTCACCAACAAGGCCCATAGTTTTAAATCTCGATGAGCAACCACAGCAAAAAAGAGCAAAAAAGTCTTCAAAAAATAATAAAGACTTATATAAGGATTAGTCACTAGAAAAATGCCTTCGAGCCATCAATGGAAGTGACAAATTTGGGATTATAGATGCAAAATCTTTGGGATTGATTTCTAGTCTCATCATCCTGTCTAAGTTCAAAGTGTTAGATTTTGAAAAATATAATGGGACTACAAAACTTACGGCATATCTTGACATGTACTATTGTAAAAAGGTTGGATACGATGAGAACTACTCATTCATTGCTTCCAAGATAGTCTAACTAGGGTAGCCATCGAATGGTATATAGGGCTTGATCCCCTGAGAATTCAGACATAGGCAGATTTGGCTTTGCTTTCCTAGATCAATATAAGCATGTATTCGATTACCCTAGATCATCTCTCGCTTATGAACATGGAAAAAAAAGCCTCTAAAAGCTTCAGGTAATATGCTTAGAGGTGGAGAGAAGAAGCCGCTCAAGTTCACCCTCTTTTAGCTAAGAAACAAATGATGGTCATGTTCATCAATACTCTACAAGCTCTCTACTATGGAAGGTTGGTGGGAAATGCCATAAAAAAATTTGCCAATATGGTTATATCAAGAAAAATGATTGATAACACTATCAAAAAAGGCAAAATATCCATTGGAAAATCATCCGTGTTGGTCCAAAAGTTAACAACTAAAGGTAAAAAAAAAAGAGGTGAATGCTGTTATTGAAAGTCATGCTAGGTTTAATTGGAATCTGCACCAACACAGGCTATGCACTTCCCAAACATGTCACACCTAGGTTTTAGCCCATACTCATTGATGCCACAACTAGTCCATTCCATCGAGATCATTTTTATAATGCACTTCACATCGAATCCCATTCAAAACATAGCCCAGAGTCCATAATCCTACAATGCAAACAATGCAAAAGCTCCAAATAATCAACAAGCACCCCGAGATAAGAAACATTTTAGGCCACTTCCTTACCGCTGTAAAGAGATTTACTCTTATCTATTGGCAAGCCAGCTAGTGGCCCTATTATTCATGAACACAAGATTCCCTCAATACCTCAAATGGTACGATAAAAATGCCTATTGTGAGTACCATTCTAGGGCACAAGGCCACTCTATTAAGAATTGCACCTCATTTAAAAGAAAATTATAGGGTCTACTAAAAAAAGGTGTGATCAAGGTCGAACAAGGGCTTGGACCTAATTTTGGAGCCAATCCATTTCGTAACCATGCAGAGCCAATAGTGAATGCGATGATCGAAAGGAAAATTATTAGATCAAAAGAAGCATCAAAGAAGTTAAAACACCGATGAATAAGGTATGGCAGGCTTTTATGAAGGTAGGAATAGTGTTTGGTTGTCCAAAACTAGAGTAAAGAAGACATTAAACTATTTTATTACTACATGGTCAAGGGCAAACTCTATAACACTATACACTATGCACTGTTCTTAGAGATGGTCTAAGGTATGATGGATCGGTCTGAAATTAAGTTCTATGAGGAGCTTAATGAGTGTATCTATCTTTCTATTAATCCTATAATTGAGGAGAAACCTACCATCGATTAGGTGTTAAGTTGTTCTCTCCCATGAACAAGGAAAAGAAAGCTCATGAAAGCTTCAAGCAATACATTTGGAGGTGGATGAAAGAGGCCGCTCAAATTCATCCCTTCTTGACGAAGAAAGAAATGGTCATTAGATTCATTGACACATTACAAGCGCCTTATTATGAAAAAGTAGTGAAAAGAACCTCAATGAGCTTTGCAGATGTAGTCTTATTATGCTGAATGATCGATAAAACTATGAAGAAGTCAGGTAAGGGAAATATTTTTTTTAAGAAAAAGAAATTTTAAAGCCAAATAACAATCAAAATGTAGTATTGGAGCTAATTCATCCCAAACTCATATTGAATCAGATGCAAAGCAAATGGCTATTGAAGAAGACTGTGAGGTCATAGAAAACATAAATAAGGTCAAAACGCCATGGAATTTGGTTTGGCAAATCTTGATACAAGCCAAATTGGCCAATAGAGTCAAAATAATGGAAAAGAAAGTCAATGATTTTTATGATTTTCATACCATCTATGGCCATACTCTTTAAACATGCAAAGAGTTTCATGCTATGGTTCAAGGGATGATGAACAAGGGTAGCATTGAATTCTATGATAAAAGGCAAGCCTTACATACCGATTCTGCAAATACAACAACCAATGTCACCACTATAAAAAAAAATAATCCTCTTCATGGGATTAAAGGGCTATTGGTCTTATTTGACAATTGACTGAGTATCAACCTGCCCTTGTTCAGCCTATATTGAAGATTATTATTCAACTTTCATCTCCCTTCCCTTATAAGGATAACAATGCCGTTCCTTGGAACTATGAAAGCAAAAACTTAATCATCGAAGAATCTAGTGAATTGGCAATCAGTGTTGATCTCTCAAGGGTAAGTCATCTAACTCGAAGTGGCAGATGTTATGCCTTGATAGCTTTAAGAGATGAAACTTTGCAAAAAAATACCACCCTTGTTCCTCAAGCACCAAAGTCTATAACCAAAGACTTAGATCTAGTAGTTGTCAAAGAGCTAATGAGTGGAAAAAAAAAAAGCTATGGAATCCTTTAGATTCATTAAACATAATGAATACAGCATCATCGATCAGTTGAACAAGTAGCTTGCTAAGATATTTGTGCTATCACTATTATTAAATTCTAAAGCTCATAGAAATGCCCTTCTCAAGGTCTTAAATAAGGCATATGTCACTCCTGACATCCCGATAGGCTAGTTGGATTGCCTAGTAAGCAATATCACTACAGACAACTATATATCTTTCAATGATGATGAAATCCCTCATGGAGAAAAGGAAAGCTACAAAGCCTTTCATATCACTACATACTATAAAGGCATCATGTTTCCCAAAGTACTTATTAATAATGGGTCAGCTCTAAATGTAGTGCCCGTATCATGCTTGAATAAGTTCCCTATTAACATGCTATGAGTATTCGATGGAACTTGCAAAATTGTTGTGGGAAACATCACCATTGGCCCACGCACTTATGAAGTAGACTTTCATGCGATGGATATTGCTCCATCATATAACTGCCTCTTGGGAAGGCCTTGGATTCACTCTACAGGGGCAGTCCCATCATTGTTACATTAAAATTTGAAATTCATCATTGAAAACAAAATCGTCAGTATTGGAGTGAAGAAGAAATCATCGCTGCTACCTTAATTAATGCCTTGTATAACAAACCAGATGGTGATGTCCTAGAATCCTTATTTTAATCCTTTGAGTTTGTCAATGCCACTTATGTCAAAGAAGGTTGTTAATGGTTGAGCCTCACCTATTAAAGAGCACTCATATGGGTCTACAGTTAAGTATTGGCTAAGGTGCGTGGGCTAGAAAGGCATTCGAAAAATACCTCCAAGGGATTGCCAAAGCTTTGAAAGTTATCAATCAGATAGATAAAAGAAGTTCAGGATTCAAGCCTAGTGTGTAACAAAAAAGAAAACAGGCTCAAAACAACCGTGAGAAAAGAATAGGCCATTTATTAGGATAAGACATAGGATATGGACCGATGCTATTCCCACTGCATCAAGAAAGTTTTCGTCTAGGAGGACATATGGATATTGGTTTTGCCAGTATCATGCTCATATTGAAAAGGCATATGGGATCTCTTCATCAATGCAATTGATGAGCCAAAGATGTTAATGATAAACCGAAAGACTGGCTTGTGCCTGCCTAGATTTGTTTCGAGTGTTTGGGCTAAAATTGAGATTCATGTACTGTTTAATTCTATTTCAAAGTAATGCTATGAACTAAACCTACATGCTTCCACCTAAAATCATTGTAGTATGGGCATATTTTTATTAAGTATTATCAATGAAAATGATTAAGCATTATGCAGTTCATCTTTTGTGTTCATAGTTCTTGCCAACTTTTAGACCTTTCTCTACATAGTTTTTTGCTTATATTATTTTTTTTCCATATTTTTGGGTACTTAAATGAAGGTGACTTGAATATTCATGCTAAACTTTAAAAATTAATTTTAAGCAACCAATCTACATCAATGAGGTTTAGTCAAAAGAGAATTCTAAAGAGAACCCTGTACTTCTACACTTGCTAAGGCTAACTGAACAAGAAGAAAAAAAGATATTGCTTCATGAAGAACCAACCAAAACCATAAACTATGGAATAAAAAAAGACCAGAAAAAGGTCAAAATTGGAACCTCCTAAGACCATAACTCAAACTAAGCTAATAAGTCTCTTCCAAGAATATTAGGATGTGTTCACCCGGTCCTACCAAGACATGCCTGGATTAGACATTAACATAAGGGTCCATAAACTTCCCCTCAAACTCGATGTAAGCCCATACAACAAAAGCTTAGAAGGATGAAACCTAAAATGCTTTTGAAGATAAAAAAAAAGGTGAAAAAATAATTTAAGGTAGGATTTCTAAAGTAGCAAAATGCCCTGAATGGGTAGCCAATATAGTCTTAGTTCCTTAAAAGGATGGCAAAGTGCGAATATGTGTAGATTATAGGGATTTGAATAGAACTAGGCCAAAAGATAATTTCCCCTTGCCCATATTGACACTTTAGTAGACAACACTACCAAAAGTGCACTATTTTTTTTCTTGATGGATTTTTGGATTAAACCAATTAAAATGGCGACTGAAGATATGGAAAAGACCACTTTCACGACCATGTCCACTTTTTTTTATAAAGTGACACCTTTCAGGCTTAAGAATACTAGGGCAGCCTACCAAAAGGTGATGGTAATATTGTTCGATGATCTCATGCACAAAAAAAAAAATAAAGGTCTAATATGGATGATACAATCATTAAGTCACTAGAAGAGAGTGAACATGTGTCCAACTCTACCCAATTTTTAGGTTTCATTATAACCGAAAATGGAATAGAAATCAATCTGGGCAAGGTCAAAGCCATTTAGAATCTGCCAGCACCTCGAACTCAAAAACAATTGCAAAGTTTCTTAGAAATGTTAAAATACATAGCTCAATTTGTATCTCAGTTGAGTGACAAATGTGAACTAATCTTTTGGCTACATCAAAAACAAAATTGCAGAGAATGGAATGAAGAATGCTAAGAAGCTTTCAACAAAGTCAAACTTTACCTTTCAAACCCTTTGGTACTTGTACCACCAGTGCCAGGTTGACCTCTAATCCTATACTTATCAGTTTTTGACAACTCAATAGGTTGTGTATTAGGTCAACATGGTGAGTCAAGTAAGAAGGAACAAGCTATCTACTACTTGAGGAAGTTCACAAAATATGAAAATAATTATTAAGTAATAGTAAAGCTATGTTGTGCTCTAGCTTGGATAGCCTAGAGGTTAAGGCAATATATGTTATACCACACTACATAGCTAATCGCTAAACTTGATCCCATCAAGTATTTTTGCAAAGCTCCCACATTATCAAAGAGATTAGCTAGGTGGCAAGTCTTACTTTCTGAGTACAACATTATGTATGTGAACTAGAGAGCCATCAAGGGTAGCATAATAGCAGACTTTTTGGTAAGCCGAGCAACGGATGACTATCAGCATTTAGACTTTGAATTTCTTAACGAAGACTTGATATGCATATTTGAGGCAAAGAACCCTATCAAGTGCAGTTCATCTTGGAAAATGTACTTTGATAGAGCTTCAAATGCATTGGGGCATGGAATCTGGGCAATTCTAATCTTGCTTGATGGAAACAACTACCTCTTTAATGTAAGACTAAACTTCAACTGCACTAACAATATAGCTAAATATGAGGCTTGCATCATGCAACTCCAAGTAGCCATTGAAAGAGGTATCCAAACACTACAAGTATTTAAAGATTCAACCCTTGTCATCTATCAATTAAAAAAAGAATGGCAAACGCATGATGCTAAACTGATCTTAGAACTTAGAAAAGAATTCAATGATATTAAGCTTTCAACATTTACCTCAAAAAGAGAACCAAATCACTGACACCTTGGCCACATTGTCAGCCATGTCCAAAGTTAATTGAGAATCAGATGTTGCTTCTATTAAGATGAGCATCTATATAATTCCAACATATTGTCAAAATGTAAAAGAAGAGAGGGATGGATTACCATGGTATTATGACATCCTTTAATACATCAAAGATCAACAATACCCCAAATATGCTACCAAAAATAACAAGAGAACTATTGAGGGAGAACTGTGAGCTTCATTTTGGATGGCAAAATTGTGTGAGAAAAGTTGGAATCAGGTACTACTTCAATGCGTGGATGCCTTTAAAGCCAAAAGAATTCTTGAAGAAGTCCATGAAGGAATATGTTCTACCATGCTAATGGACATTGAATGATGAAACAAATCATGCGATCATGCTACTATTAGTTTGCTCTTGAAAATGATTGTATTGACTATGCTTGGAAATACCACAAATGCCAAATCTATGTAGATAAAATCATGTCCCAACGACACCTCTACATGTTATGATAACTCCATGGTCTTTTTCTATGTGGGATATGTTGATCGAGCTAATTACCCCTATAGCTTTTATTAGGCACCACTTCATTATGGTTGCTATCAATTATTTCACTAAGTGGGTAAAGGCAACTTCATATGCCAATGTCACCAAGTCTGTTGTATGCAAATTTATAAAATGAAATATTATCTATAGATATGGCTTTTTAAGCAAATCATTACAAATAATGCATGCAACCTGGAAAACAAAATGATTCAAGTAGTTTGCTTTCAATTTAGGGATCAAGCATTATAATTTCATCTTATACTGCTATAAAGTAGTTGAAGTAGCCGATAAGAATATAAAAAAGATAGTTGAAAAGATGCTTGAGGCCTATAAAGATTGGCATGATAAGATGCCTTTTGCATTACATGCTTATCGCATGGTAGTACGAACTTCTATGGGTGTACCTCATTCTCCTTGGTCTACGACATAAAGGCCATCCTACCTAACAAGGTTAAAATCCCCTCACTCAGAGTCTGATGGAATCATAACCTGAAAAGGCTGAATAGGTCAAGAATTGATATAAGCAACTCAATCTTATTGAGGAGAAAAAAATGAAAGCCATTTGTCATGGGCAGATATATCAAATGCGCACGATGAGTACCCACGACAAAACGGTCCATCCTCATCATTTTTAAGAAGGTGACTTAATACTCAAACAAATTCTCCCTATCCATAAAGATGCTCAGGGAAAATGGGCTCCAAATTAGGTGAGGCCATGCATGGTAAAGCGCGTATTTTTCAAAGAAGCCCTGATCTTTTCAGAGATAGACTGCAATGACTTACATAATCTTATGAATTCTGATTCTGTTAAGAAATACTATGCCTAAAGGGATCTTAGGATGAAGACCCGAAAAGGTGTCCTATCCTCCTTATATTTCCTCTACTTCAAAAGAAAAGCAAAACAAAAAAGAACAATAAAAAAAAAGAAGAAACCTTAGATGAAAACCCAAAAGGGTGTCTAGGAAAATAAACTAGCTTAAGTTGAAAACCCAAGAGGGTGGCTTAAGTGACCAGACTCTCTCTTACTTGAATCAAATCAAGCCCAAACTATCATCAGCCTAGACTAAAACCAACTTATCCTACACTCATAACCTCGATCAAGACACTAAATTATAACTTAATTCACTTATTCTATACCAACCTACTTTACTAAATCTCATCCTTAGTTGCACCTAAAAAATGGAAACTATCTAACCTCAAAGGCTTTATCCCACCATGGGGCAATCTGGAAAATCTTCTTATAAGTCGCCAAACACCAAAAAGATTAATTGCTTGAGAAAAATTTCTAAGGACACTCTATGAAAGATTCATATCATCAGTATTAAGGGTTAAATGGCTAAGAAAACCCCTCTAAACTCTTTTGTATCTCAAAATCTTTTATGATACCATAATTTGTCATAACTTCTACCTTCTTTCTTTTAAATGAAATACAATCACTTGATATCTTACAAGGTCCTTCTATAACTCCTACATCCCATGTTGCATTATGTTTATCATTTAACTAGTAATGCTTTATAAATGAAAAGAACTGATAACAGGATTTCCTAGCATTACTTGGAAAGATGAAAATTTGCAAGAATTTTGTTTTATATATAAAGACCAAGAATGAACCCTTGAGGCCACGGTCAATCTTACCCTTGCACCTCATATCCTAAAAACGTGCTTAAAACCTCTTCTTAATAAACACCATCCTAAAGGTAAAGGGCCAAACTTCTTTCCAAACTACCATCCTAACAACCAAAGTTCAAAGCATTTGCTCCAGACCACCAAAGACACTCTTTGAAACATAATTGGCAAAGAGGAATCCTCTATACTCACCAAACTCAGTGTAACAAAAGTTCCCAAACATAAGCCATCTAAGTTCAGGTCTATCCCTTTCACAATCATGGAACTCCCGTACCTTTCAAAAAATGGCCTTAACATTCAAAGCCTCTAGAAATCTAGGGCAAGATTGATAAACCCCAGGACAATAAGACATCTTATCAAACTCGTAAAAGATCAGATGATCGAGAAGGACAAAATAATCGATTGCCAGATTAGATTTTTAAAATCATCACTTTTGCATCACTTAAGCATGCATTTGCATCTCTATGCATTATTCATGCAATAACTAACATTCTTTAGGTGCAAAATCCTACTCTTAAAAGTTAGAATTAAACAAAACTTCATTTACAAATTCATGTTTTCAAAAAGCCTTGAAAGGTTCCAAGTAAGAATCTTCATTTTAGAAGTGTGTAAATTGAGAAATCTATTCAAAAATGGTACCTAAATCTTATCTTTTTAGTCCCCAAAATTCAAAGATGCCATTTTTTATTTTTAGTCCTCAAAATGTAAGATCCTTTTTTTTTTCCTTTTTAGTCCTCAAAGAGCAAAACACTTTTTCCTTTTTTTTATCCTCGAAGAGTAGGACATTATTTTTTCTTTTCAATCCTCACAGAGCATGACACCTTTTTCTATTTTAGTCTTAAAAGAGTAGGACATTTTTTTCCTTTCTTTAGTCCTTAAAGAGCATGATACTTTTTTTTTCTTTTCAATCCTTAAAGAGTAGGACACCTTTTTTCATTTTAGTCCTCAAAAGGCATGATGCCTTTTTTCTTTTAGCCTTCAAAGAGTAGGACACCTTTTTCTATTTTTAGTCTTTAAAGAACAAGATGCCTTTTTCTTTTTAGTCCTTAAAAAACAAGATGCTTACCTACCTCAGTCCTCAAAGAGCAGGACACCTATTTATCTCAATCTTCAAAGAGCAAGACGTTGCCACAACATGGCTAGATATGATTTTGACCAGCTCGACTTAAAATGGTGAATGTACCAATTATTTCTATATATATCTGTCTATCATTATTTTATTTTATTAGTCATTACGAAATAACCATTTTTTTGGAGTCACCATTTACCTTATTTTTGGCTAGGTAAAATTGGACACCTGCTGGAGTTTATATTTTAAGGATTATGAAACCCATAAAAATAAGCTTCGGGGTTTGCATTCATACTAGAGATCACATAAAAAGCTTCCAGCAGTTGGTCACAAGCACATGTAAGGATCGACCTACTCGTGATGCCCGACAATTGGTACCTTATTAATCATGTGTTAACATAAATTTGATTTTTATTCAATTTCAACATTTGATATTTAATTATAATTCCTATAATATTTTATTAAAGAATTTTATTATTCTGAGAAATTCGGGTTTGATACTTTTGGAAATCAAAATTTCTTCCACACCCTCTAGGAGAACTAAGAGAACATGAAGATTTTTATCATTCTCTTCCGTACCCCGCTGGAAAACCTGTGGAATATGAAAGGTTTTATTTTTAAAAAATTAAAAAATTTTCTCTTTCATTTTGAGAAGTGTGCCTTGTTATTAAAGTAATCCATAGAACCCTTCGCAAATTCTAGTAGGAATTTTATGTTTTAATTTATTAAGAGACATTACCTTAATTTAAAAAAATATATATGATTTTATTAAAAACATAATCCTAAGACCTAAACACGATCTAATATGACGAACCTATTCATAATGTATACTTTTGATGTGAAAGTATCCTAGTAAACACATAGAACTTGGCTCTAATGCTAATTACAAAAATACCCCTAAGGAATACATTCGATGTGAAAATAT
>JBBYHK010280782.1:0-14900 GCA_038382065.1 Adansonia grandidieri | reverse complement strand
TAATAATAATAATAATAATAATAATAATAATTACTTGTCAGAACGTGCAAATATCTACGTATAGGGAGTAGTAAAATTTTCATGGCATAATATAGTTATCTGATAATTTTTTTCTTCGAAGAGGATTAATGTCATACCTTAATCTTTCAAACAAATTTAAACTGCTAAAAGAAATACTTAGTTATAGTGAAACTAAATTTAATCATAATAATAAATTAGAAAGTTAAATTACAATTTTTTTAAAAAAAATTTAAATCATACCTTATTTAGCAACAACAAATTTTAACTTCTACCAAAAAATACTTTAGTTGCAACAAAACTAAATTTAATCATAATAATAAATTACAAAGCTAATTATATTTTAATAATATAAGGACACTTTTTCAAACAAAAATCAAACAAACCATTAAAAAATTATATGAAAAATCTTCTAAATGCAAATATTTAAATCTTAAAAATTTATTTAATATTTCTTCTCCTCAATGTGAAGAGAAAAAGCTTGAAGACTTTATTTATAAGAATCTTGAAGTTCATTTCTTCCTTCTCTCGCTCCCTTCTTTCAATACTTTTAAAGGTCACGGACCTTGCAAAAGTTCGTGACCCCTCATAATTTTTTTGAGGGTTGCAGACCCTACCTTGATAGGGCCATGACCCTCTCCCCCCACCCTAAAATAATTGGAGGGTGAGAGGTGTTTAAGATGCTGGGAACTCACCCCCTTTAAGGGTGAGTTCCTAACATATCAAATAAAGTGTTGAGAACTCACCCCTTTAGAGAGCAAGTTCCAAACACTAATTCTACTGGCCCTATATCTTGTGAGTTTTCAATATAAGACCAAAAATAGCATATTTCGAGAATTAATCTTCGAATGATGTATTTCAAGAATTAAAATAAATAATATTATTTATATAAAATTGAAGATTAATACCCTTGCAATGTTGAGAATTCAATAAAGAGTCGATGTTGGCACTAGTGTTGGTTTCAAGAACTCTTTAGTTATATCCTTCCAAGCATTCTTTATTTGCTTGTTGAACTTATCATATGCCACTTGCTATGATGTCCCATATTGTTTCATGTAGCAGTTGACGACTGAAGGGAGCTTTACTCTCTCTTGCTAAATCTACATGCACACAATTTTCAAATAACCATTACAATAAATAAAATTTTGATCTAATCTAAAGCTATCCATGGCCGGATCAATTGGATTCAAAAGGTTAATTTTATTTTTAAAAAATTTATTAAAATATATGAATCAAACTGAACCCGCCCTCAACTCTTGCATGGGTTTAAGCTAAGCCTATACAAAAAGATTTTCTTCCTCAATTATTATAAAATTTTTTCTATTCACAACTAGATCTGCCCATTAGTCAAGCCAGGCTCAATCCCAAAATTTTGAATTACCTTTGTCTTGACCTTAAGTCAATCGAAAAACCTGTTTTCACTATTTATAGATTATTAAAATATTATTTATATTAATATTTAAATATTTTATAATTAAATTTAAATAAAAATAATTTTATCATTAAATAATAATTCGAACCAAGTCACGCAATATTTACACATGCCTATTCATAACAAAACATTAACAGAATTAATAAGTTTTTGGATTAGGTTTTGCAGCCAACTTTGCCGTTTACCTATATGAATATTCCGTATACCTATATGGAAATTTATGACAATGACAAAGACACAAATAAATGATACATGTGGCCAACAATATCACTCATTTGCCTACGAATAATTGTTAAAGCTCAAAGAATCTTTGGATCATTAAATGCCCAAATGAGTATCTCCTTTCTTAAGCCGTCTTCCATGCCAACAAAAGATGTTATTGTGAGCATACGATAACCACAAGAAACTAATGCAACAGACATATACTTTTCAAAAGTTGGTTTGCAATTTTTATGGAACCATTTGCCCTCAGCATAGTACGCTTGACATTGTTGTTTCATCTATATTGAACCAAAGAAAAAAAAAGTTAACTAAAATCACCTAACACATCAAACTAATATTGTTGATAAGGATTGTAAAATATAAAAATATAGATCATATACTGCTTCTATCACGAATTGGACATGATATGATATTCCTTAATTGGATATCTTTATAAACATTTAACATTTCACTATAGCATAATTTCATGTAGTCCGGAAGTTAATCTATACAACTGATATCCCACCTACACATCATCAATTCAAATCGTTATGTCTATAATTCAATCAAAACTTTTAGTTCCAAAAATTTGAAGTAAAAGGTGGAATATATATACTTTGAATGACCTAGGAATTGCTTTTGTAAAGATGTTAACTTCTTCATCTGTGCCATATGCATCATACATACCATTTAAAATTGATGTGAGGGCTATTACTTTTGTCATGAAAGTTCTAGCAAAGGAGTAATGAGGTTCAAAGTATACCCCCAACATCCACAAGTACCATTCCACCAATCTATCTCATATAGAAGAA
Organism: Adansonia grandidieri; assembly: GCA_038382065.1. Classification (NCBI taxonomy): domain Eukaryota; kingdom Viridiplantae; phylum Streptophyta; class Magnoliopsida; order Malvales; family Malvaceae; genus Adansonia; species Adansonia grandidieri. The sequence continues at coordinate 12,437 of JBBYHK010280782.1, read as the reverse complement.
AAATTGGTTGCAATATCTAAGCCTTTTCGCCACCTGAAAATAAGATATTTAATCAATTAGCACAACTATGATCGTTTTACCAAATTAAAAAAGAAATTATATTTATAAAAATATGGTACTAGTAGACTTGCTTACGAGACAAACCATGAATAAAGTTCTTGAAATCAGCTAGTTATTTAATGAACAAAATAGTTTTTGTTTAATTTTAATTTTAACATGTGTTTAGAAATGTTAGCATATTAATTCTGGGCTCAACTTTTTTTAGCTCAATTTATAAACACCTTTAGATACTAGTAATTACATGTATATCTAACTTATTCCCTTGCTGTGCAAATGTCACACTATCTTGAAGTCCAACTTTGCAAATTTCATTAAATTTTCGTCTTCAGTACCATATCATCTATATATGGAAATGTAACTCTTAGCAATCAACCTTGACAAGTTCTTGTGAAGGGTTCAATTTAGAGCATTTGTAATTGGATCAAGAGAGGATAGTCTATCATATTTTTTGCCAAGTCTGGATGAAATGTGGAGAAAGAAAAAGCTTCTTCTGATATATTTTCTCCATTCACTTGAAAATGTACAGCTTCATACAATTCTAGCAAGTTTTTCACATCATTGGTTAAGGATTCCTTCAGCATTCCTTTCCCATTTTTGAACTTGCTAAATGAATCTGCTCAATCATCAAATAAATTCAAAAACAATTTTTTAGTACAAAAAAGAAATTGCATTCGAAAATGAAATAAATGATTACAGATGTTGGGATTTGAGTTTTAGAGTTGCTTGATACCACCTTGACTGCATGAATCGACTGAATTGAATCTTGAATTTTTTTAAACAATTTTAGTAAAATATTATAATAGAGAATTTTTTTTTAGAGAAATTGGTCCTTTGAAAATTAGAATTACTTTGAATCTAGGGTTTAGTTTACTTGGTTTATACGAGCAACTTTAAGAGGTAGTATTTAATAGATTTAAATTTTAAATATTAAAATCTATAACTTTTTCCCTTATTCCAAAATCGAGATCTTTTTCTAATATATATGTATATATTACAATTTCTTTTAACAAAATAAGGCATACTGCGATGAACATTAAAGCCATGCTCTCTTAGTAATCAAAATCGAACACTTGCAGTATAGATATCATCATCATCAATCTCACTATCATTACGATCATCTTTATATATATATATATATATATATTCTATAAGGTATACTCTATCTCTTCCCCAAAATGGCAAGCCACACTTAAATTCTGGATTGCATCAATTATGTGCAATTTTTGGGATGGTTTATCCACAATTGTCTAGAACATTCTCCTCACCTCTTGCTTTAATTCTCCACTTTAGTTTAATTCTAGCATCCATATCCTATTCAAATGCGAAAAGCTTTCAACTAATTTAAAACCTTGGCAACTTGACAATTTTTCTGACTAGAGATAAAAAATTTATTAAAAAATTATAACTTATGTTGATAAGATTAACATCATCATTATTTCAACTTATATTTTTTGGATTTTTTTTTTAAGTATCCATATCCTATATATATTTAAGCATAGGTATGAAGTATAATATATATTAAAAAAACCTTAAAAATTAAAAATAAACTTATTTTAGACATAAATTTGTATACAACATTATCTTCAATTCTAGATAAATATAGGTTCCAACCATAATTGGCAATAGTTTTAGACAGAAACAGTTAGTATTAATCTATCAAATTATCTGAACTTTGATTTTGTTTCTTTTTAATTAAAAGCATTGTCCTTGAGATATAATAATATATTTAGGGAAAAGTCCACTTTTACTCCATGTGCTTTGGCTCGTGTGATATTTAACACCTTGTTTTTTTTTTCTAATACTTAACCCCTTATGTTTTGGCCTTTATGGAAAAAAAAAGTCAATGATGTTAGATTTAACCCTAGTTAACAATTGTATACAAAAAACCCCTCCTTCTTCATCTTCTTCTTCTCTTTTTTCTTGATGAAACCCTAAACTTAAAAATTTTAAAATTTTATAATTTTTAATAAATAACCAAAACTCAATTTAATTAAACCCAAGATTAAAACAACTCATCGTCCAAAAATTCCAAATTCTATTGAACAATTCTATAATCTCATTATTTTAACTATAAATTCTAAGATATTTTTATAGGTTCATCATTCTATGATCATTTTCGAGTCTTTTAGGGTTACTAGGATACTTTCATATCAAAAATATATCTCAAAGGTATTTTAGTAATTTAACATTAAAACCAAGTCCTTTAGAGTTACTAGGATATTTTCAAGTCAAAGGTAGTTTAAAAGACATTTTGGTCTTGTCAACTAAATTTGAATTTAAAGAATCGAGTTTTAGAACTTTTTCTCTAAGCAAAGTCTTAGAATTTTTTATATAAGATTGAAATTTAGAAAATTAAGGCAATGTCTCCAAGTTAAAATAATACCTAAAATTTTTCTCATAATATGAGAAGGGTTCCATGAATTATTTTAATAATGAGGTATCATTTTTGAAAAGGAAATAAAAATTTTCAAATTTTGTAAAATAAAACCTTTCTTATTCTTTCAGTCATCTGATGGGGTGTGAAAGATATTTTGATTGTAAAAAGTATTCAATACCCGATTGAGAAAATAATAATTATAATTGGATATTGAAGTGGATAAATATAAAAAAATTCAAATTAACACATGATTAATAAGGCATCGATTATTGGGCATCATGAGAGGGATCGATCCTTACTCATGTTGTAACCAATTCTCGGACCCTTTCACATGATCTCTAGTATTCACATAGACCTTGGATTTTGTTTCTAAAGGTTTCGTAACCCATGAAATACAAACTCTGATAGGTGACCAGTCTCACCTAGCCAAAATAGATCGGTTGCGACTTCAAGATAAATGGTCATTTGTAATGAATATTTAAGGTTAAGTCAAGTGAGCGATTCTTCTCGATGACTTGTTCCTAGATAAAATAAAACAAAAATAATAAGAAAATAAAATGATATGGGCCCTATAAATAAAGAATAACTATATATAAATATATAAGAACAAGCAGTGCACTTGCCTTTTAAGTTGGGCTAGTTAGAATTCATATCAGGGCTATGTTGCTATGATAACAAGACTAAATCTTTAAGATAGATAAAGAAGGTGAATCATTTTAAAAGAATTTAAATCATTTTTGTGAATCCAATGAGACTCATCATCCTCTAACGGTTCCTAGATAGCCACAACAAAATGGTGTAGCAGATATTCTAAACTAGATGTAAGTTGAAAGCTAAAAATATGCCTAAGGAATTTTGGGCCGAAGCTATTTCATGTGCAGTTTATTTGTCCAATTGCTTTCTAACAAAGAATGTCAAAGGCAAAGCTTAACAAGACGGATAAGTGGGATAAAGCCTAGTGTTGATCATTTGCGAGTCTTTGGAAGCATTTCACATGCTCATGTACCTAACTAAGGAAGATCCAAGCTATATGATCAAAGTGTCAAGCATGTCTTCATTGGCTATGATCCTAATTCTAGAGGCTATAAATTGCACAAACCAAGCAATGGCAAGATCATGGTCAGTAAAGATGTTGAATTCTATGAAAAAGCAACATGGAATTGGGAGGAGCCAGAAAAAAGAGCATATGATTTCTTTTTATACTGTAGAAAGGAAGAACAAGAGATCATGACACCTATGTAAGATTCAACTCCACCTTCTTTTCCAAATAATGTTTCTTAAAGAAGTTTAAGTGAAATGCAGCAAAGGATTAGGAGTAGTCAGAAACTCTATGATGAAACTAAAGAAATCATTAATTATGATATTAATGATTTATTTTGTTTCTTTTTTAATAGGAAACTTATAAACTTAGATGAGGACATGAGAAACAAAAGATGGATAGAAGCCATGGAGGAGAAGATCCAAGCCATAAATGAAAAAAAATAGTTAGGAGTTAATAACCCTTGCCAATGACCTAAAGCCATTGAAGTCAAATGGGTGTACAAGGTAAAAAAGCATGATCGAGATAACCACAATTATGAAAGGTATCATTTCATTAGAGAATGCATTACAAGAAAAAAAAAAGGTGGAGCTTAATTATGTGAAGACTTAAGATCAAGTTGCAGATATCTTTACAAAACCCCTTTAAGTTTGAAGATTGTCGAAGATTAAGTATTTATCTTAGAATAGTAAAAACATTAAACTAAAAAAAGAGTGGTGAAAATAATAATTTAATATTTCTAGAATATCTAAGTTCATGGTTCATTGGATATGTATTCGTTCCTTTAGTTGTTTTAGCTGAATTAATTATAATTCATGTACGCATTCAAATGGTTCTTGTATAAGTTAATTAAGTACATGTATGGGTTATTGGTCATCTATGGTTTTTAATTAAGTCCATGTATCTACTTATCTTATGTACCTATATACACCCCTGTGGTAGTGAATGAAATCAATAGTCCAATTCAATTTAACAAATCCTTTTCCTCTCTAAGCACTTCTCTTCCATATTTTTCCTACACCAAAACATGACAACTATCATCTGCTCTGTTGTTTCTTCATCTCACGAATATTATCAAAACTAGGTTGGAGATTGTTTGTCCCCTTATATTTCTTTTTCAACTTAACAAAATATTTTGTAATTAATCTATCATTCTTTTTCAACTAAGAAAAAGCATGGAAAAATCATATATATAAGTTAGATAACTAGCCACCATAAAGCAATTAAGATATGCTTAAGCTTCTTTGCATTTATCTAGTTGGGTTCCATTAAATTTCATAAATAAGTAGTATTTGAGCATTTACGTAAGTCTATTCTCCAATATTTTTATCAGCATTAATAAGAGGATCTTCAATAAGATAAAGAGTTTTTTAGACAAGTAAACTTTAATCGCCTTGAATGTAAATAATTATGAGTAGACCTATTAATTTGACTCAAACCAAAAAACCTAATCAACCTACTCTAATTCAAACTCTCGATCTAACTTGATTTAACTAAAAAAAGTCAACCTAAACTTAATAGTGACTCGAACTCAAAATGATCTAAACCTGATATAACCATAATCCGAAATGAATCAAACTTAAAGTGTAATTTCATCCAAATCTCTTGAGTCCTTAAGTGATTATTCATATCTCTCTAAATGTGTGGTGATTGCTTTTTATACAACAAGTAGTTTATTGCCTTTAATAGTAGTCACGATTCTATCATAATACTGCTTGATTGCTTCACTTTCCTTTGTTTCCAAGTTCTCAAAGTTTCTCTTAAGGTTAATGAGCTACTACTGCTTAGTCTTCTTAGAACCTAGGAATTCTACTTTCAACTCATCCCATTGGTGTCTCACAAGTCATGATTATGGTGAAAATAACATCCAACACTCTCCATTATAGACGTAAGACATGGTCTCATACTTCTTGGCACACTCTTCATGTGTTGCTTTGTTTGAGCCTACCCCTCCAGAGTGGTGGATCTTTACTTGTTTCCACCATTTCCTAGAGTTTATAAGCTTGTAGATAGGTCCTTATTTTGATTACCAAACATGATAATTTTTTCTTGCAAACACAAAAGGTAGAGGAAGAGAGAAACTATTTGAAGACATTCTTATTGAAGGAAGCTATTTATCTCAAGTTGGTTTGCAAATAAAACTTATCTTTTTCTCTTTACGAACTTCCTAAAGATAAACTGAAGAGCTTAAGTCTTCGAAGAAATGAACTTTTTATAGCTATTATTGGTTGAAAAGTAGAGAGTATGAAAAGAGAAAGAGAGAAAGAGAGAGAGAGAATGAAAAATGCATTTAAGTTAAAGATCACAGTTTTATTTCTTGAAATTTTTAACTTATAAGACAAATAGTTACCAAACTTTAACTATTATATGAAATTTTGATTTCATTCATCACTAATATTTGATGACATAAACAAATTCAAAATGACTTAAACTAATTCTAACTTATCAGCAACATTCACATCCAATAAAATCAACACAATGAGTTATAATCCTATACATTTGACTTTCAAACATGAGCTTGGCGACATTGGTAATAGAAACTAGTGCCAAAAGGACAGCATAAGTGAGACAGAAGAAAACCAAACCATAAACAAGCAAAAAAAATTTTCGTAACATACAATTTACAATTAACTTCACACCACAAAGTTCCTATCTAAAACTACATGGAAGAAATGTATGGAACAAAGTACTCGCAGTGGAGTTGCGGATAAATATCACGAATAAGCCATTTTGCCATTAAATGATAAGCTCTTTGTGTTAAATGAACTCCATCCCAACTCAATCGTTCATTAGGGTTTAAACATACTTTTACTTTAGGATCCCCACATTGTCTTGAAAGGTCAAAATTGTATTCACCTCCAATCCCACAACAAGCCTTTTGTAGCGATGTTGGATCGAAACCTAATGATAATTCAAAAACTCAAAGCATGAATATAATAATTCATGGCACAACCTTATACTTATTATCATCAGGGATTTAAATAAAGAACACAAATAGATGTTATGATTGTTATTTCGTAGTTTGGACTCTCTCCATTGTTGTTATTCATTACAATTGATTGCAATAGCATTGATTATGTTTGCAACTGCAATAAAAATGACATAACCGATAACATATCTATGACAGCAATTTAAATCCCTGATTATGAATGCAAAGAATTAAACGTACCAAGCATATTAGCCTTGCTCAAAACCCACTGGAATGCATTGTAGTAGTTACCATAGACGATGATCACATTAGGATGTTCTTCTCTTAGCTCATCAATGGCTTGTTGGAGAAGATGGTTATGATAAATTGAAAAGTTGTTAAACTCCTTCAGGCAGTGAAGTTCATCATAAGCAGTAGTATCATTTGTTTGAAATTTAGTGAGATACATAGGGAAGCAGCCTATGGGGAAGTTTCCTGGGATAATTAGTCGAGTAGCACCATATCCAATAACTCTCTACATAATGTGAATTGAAAGCATGAGAAATAGTGTTACAATGAGTAAAAGTAAAGAAGTATATAAATACTGCAACATGATGTTAAAGCTGTTATTTTTCAATTTTAAACTTTTTTGTCATTAATATTTACCATGAATATTTACCTTAATTGACCACAATAATATTTATTATATTTGCAATCATGGTAATGCGATGCAATCGTAATTTTGATCCCTCAGTAGAAATGAAAGAATTATGATTGTAAAGGAACTGAGCTTGTATGAACAAATTTTTATTTGTTTTCGTTTGTTTATGTTCGGTTCGTGTTTCTTGAGAATTTTAAAATTATGTTAAAGCTTTGTACACTTAAAATTAGGTGTGATCATGTTTGTTCATTCAAATTAAATGAATTTGTTTACAAGCATTAAATGAACATGTTCATAAACAAATAATCAATCAAGTTCCTAAGTAATTAAAAATATGTTCATGAATAATAAACAAGCAAACAAACGACAAACATGTTTTTTTATTTTTAAATATAAAATAATAAAATAGAAATATTATTAATTATAATATAAATAAATTAAATAAAGCATAAATAATAATAGTAATTATATTATAATCAAATAATAAATAAGTTTTAAACGCTCTTTAAATAATTTATTAAATAAGTTCTGAACAATTTATAAACAAGTTTTGTTTATAAATATACTATGTTTGAGTTTGGTTCATTTAATAAATAAGCTTCAAAATCTTGTTCTTATTTGTTTATTTAACTTTATAAATGAACAAAAATCGAATTGTTCATTAAACACTTTGTCCATTTACTATTTAAGAAAGAAACAATTGTTTATTTAAGAAAAAACTTACTTTGACAGCATCTTTTATGGTTTGGACTACCTCGGGTACCATAGTCTTAACCTCCTCTAAGGTTTTTCCTCCGAAAAAGGCATAATTATAGTCATTTCCTCCTATCTCCCCAACCATGAAAAGGGCTCTTTCATTTTTCTTCAAACAATCTATCAAAACATCAAACATGAAATATTTTGGTCTATTACACAATTGCTCGAAAGTTGTTAGAAGAGATAAGATGCTGACCTTTGCGACAGTGACAAGTTCTATTGAAATAGCTAAACATCCACTCAAGTTGTTCACTTAGACATATGTTGGTAGGCCCGAGGGAAACATTTCTCTTAGATAGAACTTCTTCAGACATGGCAGTAGCCCCGGCAACCGCAAAGTTTACTCCATGATCAAATATCCCATAGTTGTTTAAGTAGGCGTCAATGAAAGGAATTTCAGCAGATAGTGCTGTTTAAATGCACAAAATAAACATAACATTACACACTAGTTAGAAGTAGGCTAAATCCACTAAAATAGTACGCAGGAATCATTAATCATCATCCAGACAATGAACTCGGGACTTCTTCTGGTTAATTCTTGTAATCATCTTTAAAAAGTAACATTCAATAAATTTAAATTCATATCTTAGTGTGTGCAATCCATTTCCTATTCTTATATTGCGATTTCCTTTATAAAAAAAAAAAAAAAAAACAATTAACAATAAATCCATTGCTTGAAGAATAATAGACATAGGAAAAGCGTTTTGTTACCTAGATAATCAATCATTAACAAACCATCGGAGCATCTACCAGTGGGCTTCTTGAAGAAGGTTTCGCCATAGGGTAACCTAGCATACACAGATGAAGGGTTCTCTTGAATATAATTTCCGGTATCAGATATTGAATCCCCGAGCTGATAGATGGCTTCAAACTTGCAAGTGTTAAGAACATATTGTGCATAATTGCTTGGAATAACGTTCAAGAAAGAGCTAATGACCAGAGCTAGAGAGAAAATATATTTCGATCGTAGCCATTTCTTGGGAAAAAGAATGCGAGAAGCCATGCTTGCAGAAAATATCACTGGTTATTTTGCAGTTTCTTAGAGGAAAAACTTGGGATCAAATTTTGGATAAGACCGAAGATACACCTAACAGCATAGGCTATTCTGTAAGAAATTAAATAACTTGTCACTAAAATAAATATTGGAATTAAAAGTTTAATGCGTCAAGTAACGCATTTTTTATATAGGAGACACAAAAGATTATCATTTAATGAGTATGTTGAGTAATTTACTTGACAAAGAGATCAGTTTATTTGATTGAGTCATTGTCTTTAACCAAATAATATTTGACTCAATCATTGATCAAGTCACTATCACTCACCAAACAGAATTTAGAAAAATAGGCTTTTCTTTTCAAATACAATTAAGAAAATCTCCAATTCTTTGTCAGGCTTCGTCATGACAAATATATTTAAAAGTTAATCTAAGTACCTAACTGGATCCGCTAATAACTCGACTTAGTAAGTGTTAAGACCCATGCAACACGATAACTTAACTTTATAAGTGTGTACGCGTCACACATAGGTCACGTACGACACAGTTTTGATATGATAAAATTTGAATCTATCTTACGCTTGGGTCTTAATGAATTTGGGCTTTTCAAGGTTAAGATTTTTTCGGAGTTGAATTTTTTTGGGTTCAAATTTTTTTGGATTCAGACATTTGACCTTTTGAGTCAACTTGAATCGAATCGGATTAAGTCTTGGGCGAGCTTTCAAGTTCGGGCCTGCTTTGTCAACTTTAATGGGTGGTAGCTAGCATGGGACAAGGCTGTAGTCTATCTAATAATATAATTGCCTGAACCTAAATCAAGTCATATATGGTTAGGTGTAAAGGTGTTCATCAGCTATACGTCCAAGCCTAAAGGCTTACCCAATATTTGAGTGTTTAAACAAAAAAGTTAGATTGAAAAATAGGCTTGGGCAAAAATTTAGCCCGTTTAAAAATGGATAAGGCATTGACTTTCACTTTCAAAGTTTGAGCCCAACTTGACCCATTAACAATTATATAATATATATTAATTTTAAATTTTTATATATTAGATAATTTTTGTCATATATAGAATAATATATGTAATATTATTGTTTAAATGTTAAAAAATATATTAAGTTATTTAAATTTTGAAACTTAATAAAAGAAAAAATATTGAGTTACTAGAAACTATTAAAAAATATATTGGCTCAAAAATAAAGAATGAACCAAGAGGGGGATGAATTCATTCTTTGAAAAAAATTAATTCCGAAATGAACTTTAATTAACAATTGCAAATAAATAAAGATAAAAATGAGTTGAAGAAAGAAAATCAAGCAATTGATATATAAAGGTTTAACCCCTAAACTTAGATCTTATGTCCTCTCTTCTTGGCACTTCCTTATCAAGGTAATTTTCGAAATCCACTAGTAAAAATTTATCTTTGAGGCTAACGTATAAGCTTACAATCATTATCTTTTGAAGCTTAAATAAAACTTTTTAAACCTCCTTAAGAATTCTACCCAAATTCTTGAGTAATTTTCTCTACTCACATAAACTTCTTTATGATATAAAAAGGTATTTGCAAACTAGTTAGATCCTCTAATATGTGAGTATTTGCAAGAGTTTAAGCACAATAAAGAAGAGATACAAATAAAAAGGATGAATGTAATGTGTACAAGACAAGTAAAAATATGAACTTTAAGAATTCTAGCTTTGCCTTTTAGATTTCTTGATCAATTTGTGGTATCTCTTAATGCTTGAAGTGTTGTGAGCTCTATTTTTGGTATCTCAATTTTTGGTATCTTCTACATTTCTTGATCAATATTTGGTATGAATTGTGGGCATTAGGCATTAATTTGGTAGATGGAAAGCCATTGTATGCTTCATAAATTCTTTTTCCACTCAGTCCCGTGTACATGTATCGATACATTGACTTGAAAACTTTAAAATTTAATCTGAGAAATTTAGGTATTGATACAATCTTAAAATGTATATAAACATTTATATTTGTATCAAAACAATTTCAGGTTTCAAAGTTGTTTAGCTAGTTCCAAGTATGTGTATTGATGCATCCTTACGTAATATTGATAAATTCATTTGAAAACTTGTACAAAGTCTCTTTTCTTGGCTTGAGAATGACTTTGACTCATCCCAAAAATGTTTTAAACATAAATGTGCATTTGGAACACCATTTTTCAAGAAATAAAGGAGTTAAACATATTGTAATATTTTTCAAAATATCTTCAAATTACTTAAAGGAAAAATACTGAGTTGAAAATATTTAGTTACAAGCTAATTAAGCTTTATTATTCTTATATCAAAATCGAGATTAATTCAAAGTTAATAAAATAAACAAAATAAAAAAAATAATATGGACGAGCCTAAACGGGTTTAGATTACTTATTTACAAATAGAGATGGACTTAGGCAAAATTTTAGGCCCATATTTTGAGCTAAGCTTGGACAAACATAAATAATGTTAACATCATATTTAGGTAGACCCAAAACACATTCGATCCAGCCCACAAACAACTTTTGCTGGAAGGTAGGAGGCATGCTTTGTAAGCAAGGGATGTATTTTTGGATTCAACTTGCATCATAAGTTTTCCCTTCTCTTTCTTGAACAATCTAGTAATCAATCACTTTGCTCTCAATTGGACCTAAGATTATTACTCTACTTCATTTTATTTACTAATTAACTGTAGGGGCAAATTAGAAAATAGAATAAGATGCTTGTGTTTTGATATGATTTGTGTTGTATTGCAGTAAATTCCACCATAAACCAATACAAAATCCAAGAATTAACTAGTTCTCACGTTATCATTTATAATATTTACAACGTATCTACCTAAAAACTACAATTACCCTCACAGTCACTTCAACTTTATGGGATTTTATAGAGGTGGCAAAATGAACCCAAATTCGAAAACCCATTCAAAAAAATCGAAATTTGAATTAAACTCAATTTGATAAAAAAGTTCATGGTCTGAACTCGAGAAAACCTAAACCCAAAATGGCTCGATCTGAAATGACCTGAACCCAAACATGAATTTAATACTAAAATTAAATATGATGTAATTCTAATTAGATAATTTTTTATAAAGCAAAAACTTTAATTATCAATTTTATTTTAATATTCTTTTAATAATTTAATTAAATATTAAAAACTTAATTTATATGCTTATGGGTCGGGCCGAAACGCGACCTAAAATTTTTTAAAATCCTAAGCCAAGGCCCTTATTTAACATACCTAAACACGTTCGTTTAAGCCAGAATTACTATTCATCATGTTAAAAATTATTTTTAATTAATATTTATATATTTTATAATTAAATTTTAGTAAAATATATGTTATTTTAATTTAAAATTACTTGTCCGAGCCTGGCAGAGCTAGTCTGAAACGAAAATATGAAAACTAGGCCTGGGCCCAATTAGGTCGGATGGATAGCCCGAACCTTAAACAGGTCTATATATGATAAAAAAATATTTTATCAAAAAGTAAATAATATAATGAGCTTTGAAAATATTGTCAATAAAATATATCGTTCATTTATCATATTTTTTTTAATTTAATTAGTTAAACTCATTAAATATTGAGAGTTTATGTATGTTAGTAGTAAAATTTTAAATACTTTTTTGAGTAATAATAATAATATTATTATTA